>APFE031542767.1:3960-60163 GCA_000404065.3 Pinus taeda
TCCAAATATAAAGTTGCAATGCGTACCTTTTGTGTGTTTTGCACATTATGGAGATCGAAAAATTGCTCCATCTGTAGTATCCATGTTCTGGGATCCTTGCCATCAAACTTCCTCATACCGATCTTTGGAACATGGTGGCTCTTTGATCCAATGTTAGAGTCTATGAAATCATGATTAGAATTTATTTTGTTCTCATCATTAGTTTCCTTTACTACCCTTTCGCCATTAGTAAGAATTTCTTGTAGAAACTTTTTCAAATCTATCTTCAAATCTTCCATGCCTGTCTTCAAATCTGTCTTCAAATTGTCCATCTTAGCTTCCACGCCTCCCATCTTAGCTTCCACGCCATTCATCTTAGCTTCTACGCCTTTCTTTAAACCATCCATCTTAGCCTCCATGCCTTTCTTTAAACCATCCATCTTAGCTTCTATGTCTTTATTTAAACCTTCCATCTTAGATTCTGTTACTTTTTGTGCGAGTGACATTTGTTGCACTTGGTCTTGTAATTTTGATATATCATGTTTCATTTCATCCTCTTCTTCATGATTCATGCTAGAGCTTTCAGGTTTCTTACTAGATGTTTCCATTTTCTTTCTTCGAGGCATCAACTACCGATAATAATGCTTCACTATGCCCTTTGAATTCCTTCAAACTAATTTTTCAAACCAAGCTTATGCAAAAAAAATAAAAAATAAAAACTACACACCTTTTTTTCACTTTGTAGGAGCTTGATATTAAATCTGATGTATTTCTGTAATTTTAGATCTCCAAGGTCTGAAATTTCTTCTTGCAATAACCCTCTGAGTAATATTTCTAACTTCGCAAGTCTGATCAAGATTGGATTCTCCAATGAAGAGTTATGCCAAATCTCCCACGTTGACCTGACTATAGACATGTTTAGTAGAGCGAAATTGTATGATATGTTGTGGGTCAATTTTTCAACCTTAGGAACTAAAAATGCTACCCAAAAGACTATAGTCTGTCCTCTCTTTGTAACTTCTTACGAAAATTCAATCTGATGCTCAAAGAGAAAGTTATGACGATTTTCCCAAGGTGACTTGTTTGGAATGTAATTCGAGGGTCTTCAAAAACCCTAACTTCCTCAGATCATATCTTCGAAAGTATAGCGAGATAGGATCTGAAATTCGGAACCATTGTCCAAATCGATTTCTTCTTAAATGGGTTTTTGTTTTAGCTTCTGAAACTTTGTAGTGAAATATTTATAGTGAAAATTCTACAATGACCTTTTTTAGATGAAATTCTGGAGCTTGCAAAATCCCTAACTTCCTCAGATCATATCTCCGAAAATATAGCGGGACAAGATATGAAATTTAGATCCAAGGTTCAAAGAGATTTCTGTTCAAATGGGTTTTTTTGTTAACTTCTGAAACGTTAGAGAAAAAAAGTTATAGCGGAAATTCCACGATGACCTGTTTGGAGCAGCGAAACCCTAGAATCCAAAGCTCTGATACCAAATGTAATGAAACCAGCTCACAAAAAGATAGAAAATAGATCAATGCCTTAGAAATAAGCCTCTTCGGGGGCAACCTCCTTACATACACAAATGAAAAATTCTTGGATGATTCAAATGACAAAACCTCATTTCTATATATAGGAGTCTAAGGGGTCACAATATAACCAAGTCGACCTAACAATAATAATATAAAGGCAGAAAAATAACAATAGAGGGATTCTATGGGGCACAATAATAACAATGTGGACAATAGGGGCACAACAATAACAATAAGGGATACAATGACAATGGTAATGGGGGAATCACTAGTATTATAGGGACCTAACATTGCAACAACATGGGATTCTTTTAGTGGTGCTTGGAGACGTGCTACCTATCCAACTGCTTGCATCACATCTGGCATGGAAATTGTTACATATAGGATAATTTCAATCATGGATCTATATATCCTTTGGTATGGATCCTTGGATAGATAATTTATGCTCAAATTGCAACCAGTCATCATCGGGGTGTTAATCGGTTTGCAATCTTCCATCTGAAATATTTTCAACATTTCTTTGGTATACTTGATTTTACATGTAAATATGCCCTTGACTTCTTGAGATATATAAATTCCCAAGAAGAAGTTCAATTCACCAAGTAATGACATCTCAAACTAATTTTTCATTGACACAAACATATCGTTGAACTTGTCATCACCACTACCACAAATAATGTCATTGTCAAGTCATATCTAGATTTGGGTTTTTCAATAAAAGCCTCGTTTATAAAAGTTTTGGATCCCTAGTCTTTTGGATACATTTGGATTCAATCCCACACTTGGTCAATAGTTAACTATTTGGATCCATATTTTCTCAAGACAGGGGTGTTTTCCAAAGGTTTTGGAATTCCAAGCATTCGAATCCAAATTCAGTTAGTACACAAAAAACCTCGATGGGTATGGCATCCATTGGAGTTTGTCAACATCCATATCTGGGTTTTTAAAAAAGGCCCCCTTTTTACAAAGAGTTGTGTTTTCAAATCTTACACCCCACTTCATCACCTCCCCATCATCCTTTGCAATGCATGTGCCACACCAGTTTCCATATTAGGTCCTTCATACCACTTGTGCCATGTCAACATGCCATCTCATCCAACTTTGTTCATATTTCCATGTCACCAATGACACGCTAGTAGCCATGTTGATTGTGACTTTGTGTGTCCCATTGACATCCACATTAAGGAAACTTTGAGGTCTAAAGTGAGCTTCTTAAGGAAAGTAATAAAATAATAGTTAAATTAATAAAATAAAATAAATGATTTTTAATAGAAAAGAAAGAAAAATACTTTTTTTTAATTGTATTTTCAACTTATCTTCTTATAGGTTTATTCAAATGTCAAGTGTAGATACCCCTTGGATGCAAAATTAAAGTCTACATCCAACGAGAACCCGCTCTATATACTTTTGACTAAAACCACATTGGAAAAAAATAAAAACATATGAAATTTGTGTTTTCATGTATTTTCAATTTTATTCGATGTGGGTATAATCAAAAGTATGTATAATGGGTACTGATTTGATGTGGAATTTAATTATGCATATGAGTGTCTAGATTTGAAATTTGAATAAACCTATAAGGAGATAAGAAAACCACAATTAAAAAAATATTTTTCTTCTTTTCCCTCCAAATTATTTACCCTCATGTATAACATCATTACATTGAATATTATTAGTTTTTTAAAGTTGATTTTGTTAGTACAATTTTGTTTTGAGGTTCATTTTTCACCTCAAAATTCTCCTAAGGGATCTAAAAGGTGCACTTTCATAAGTTCTAGATAACGTATTCTAGATTTAGATTTTATTATGTGATGATGAAACTTTAACAGAAATGGCAACTAAATGATTCTAAATCTTCTGAATCCATGTGAATTTTTTAGGCAATTGAAAAGTTTTATGACAATAGATGGAAGGGTGAACTATTAGATTTTTTATATTTTTTTATCTAAATTCTATTTGACAATGGGAAAGACTTCGATGATTTATGAAAAGGTGATCTAATAGATTTTGGATCTCTTTCCATTCAGATTTTGTTAGGAAACCAAACCATGTCATATGCCATGTGAGTTGATGCGTTATCTAACCTGCTGGAATTCAGATGTAAATTTTCTAAGAAAGGAGTATTTTCAGGAAGTTTAATATTTTCATATTTTATCAAGCGTTGGGGAAAGACTCCAACATTCGATGACAATAATCAAATGTTCTATGAAGACTCTTTGCACTGAGTCTTCACTCTAAATTTTAGGCCCATTTTACTCAAGCTTTTGGGGTCACTTTATCAATGAAACCCTATGCTCATAGGAAACAAAATTAAGGCATACCTTTCTTGTGAGAAGTAAGCACAACTCCCATGCAGTTTGCATAATTATGTAGCAAATAACATGCTTATAAAATCGTTACAGGTGTGCATAACTACATACAGTGTAAGTACTCATAAATACACATAGTATTCAACATAAATACCCATAGAAGTCATTCAAACATGGAAATACAAAATTATATGTACAATAAGCATTTAGATATAGGATAGGTACATTTATCTCCTAAAAGGTTAATATTTCACTATTTATTACCTCTCAATCATGGGTCACCCCTAAACCACAGGCATATCTCCACAAGGGTAACGGCTCTCCTCAACCCAACTTTGGACACACAGTCTAGTACCATTTACGCACGTGGCCTCAGTTTGGTATACTAGTTTAACCAAGTTTCCCTCCAAGCTTTATCCTTTCCCTAGGTAGCTTGATCAATTTCCCCTCCAAGCTGTATCCTCACTTGAGATGAGCAAGGAAATTTGGCCAATCAATTCCCCCTCTCAGCTCCAACCTCACAATAATTTACCAGTGATTGGGTTAAATGGTTGTCGAAGGTTATAGGTTAATGGTTGACTCATGTCATAGGTTAGAGACTAACTCAGGTCATAGGTTAATGGCTAAGTTAGGTCACAGGGTTAACAATTGTTTCAATCATAGGGGTTTGAGGTTTGTCTGAGCTTACATCTCAACTCCAAATCCACATATCCAACCTACAAACTATAAAATGAACAAAGGATCCCAGCATAAGGTACTTGCTATTAAGTGTCGCATGAGGAACCAACTCCCCCTACTTATTCTTAGGATATAATATATTTTCATGACTATAGGAATCATTCATAAAGTGACTTTACAAGGGTTTTGTCATTAACTATGCTTAGGAACCATGTTATGTTTCTATCCTCTCAACTTTCCCTCTTGTGGAGTTCTCACACCTGATACTCTTTATGTTGGGTGGTTTATAATTGTGATGCATTAGGGGAGTTTTGAGGTCTAAAATGAGCCTCCTAATAAAAATGTACAACCAAAATAAACTTTATAAGAACCAATAGGATTCAAGATGATGATGTCAACCATGGGGGATGATTCACCATTTTTGGAGTGAAAAAAGTAAAAAGATTAAAAAATAATAAAACTACTTGTTCAAATTGTATTTTCAACTTATCTCCCTAATATTTTACTCAAATTTCAAGCATGAATACTCATTGGATGCAAAATTTAGTTCATCCAAGGAATGTAGAAATTCCCACTGTAGATCAACAGATTATGCAATATAGTAAAACACAATACAAGATCTACTTCTACAACACTTTGCAGAAGCTTAATCGAATTGAGCAAGATCAAGAGAACACATATAACTGAGAATGAGAAAGAAATCACACATAACACAAAAGAAATATCACAGGGAAAGCCTCAGCCTAAAACCCCAACTCTGTATTGTCATACAAGTGGAAATCTTGTTCAAGTTACAAAAAGAATTAGCTCTCAAGCTATCTTGCTCTCTCTGCAATCAAACAATACAGCTCACAGACTGAATAGACATAGTATATGTCCTCCTCAAGCCATCTAAGCCTCCTATTTCCTCGCGCAGTTTTTCTTGGGGTCCAGTGAAGCCACATGTGTGAATTGGCCTCATCACACTCACTAAAACCTCTGATCTAACTGCGCAATCCTCAAGGAAAGAATTCCTTCTGCATGCAAGGAATATTCACAATGGAATATTCTAGCAATTGATATTACACTGCCCCTCCATCTAATCCCAAATAGGTCTTTGTCTGAACTGACATGCGTGAGTTATTTATGAGAGAATACTCAGTTATCTGAAGTGTAGTAGTTGCATGCATGTAAGCATTAACTAACTGAACTTACATTAATTCAACAAATTGTTTGAATTAATCTAACTGGACTTGACTCAGTTAACTAAGTCAACTAATTACAACTCCCTCTTATCTCTTTAACTAATGGATAAATTCCTCAATTAATGGAGAAACTGTTGCATGTCCCCACATAGACTTTGAGTTTGATTTTCCTTAACTAATTAACTCAAGATGAATTAATTAATTAATTTACAAACTGCTGCTAAGATCAAATTCGAATTTTACTTCACTATTTTAGTATAGGGACTGACTAAAATAGGAAGGTATCCCGAAATTTTATTTATAGAATGCTATTTTTAGCACTTCCATTTTTCCATCCATTGTTGCTAAGATCAACATTGGCTGAACTTTTATTTATAGCAGTGCTATTTTTAGCATTTCTTGTTGTTATTTTCAACACTCCCTCTCAACAAGAAAGGGATTATCAGCAACCCCGATACTGTTTCTGTGGAACTCAAACTTGCATTTTGATAATGCCTTTGTCAAAATATCTACATCTTGTTCCTTGGTTGAAACATGCAGCAACAACATGATCCTCTTGACCACACAGTCTTGAAGATGGTGATATCGGATATCTATGTGCTTGGACCTGTCATTAAAAAATGGATTCTCAGAGAGTTTGATACAACTATGGTTATAGTAGTAGATCACTGTAGGATCCATCATCTGACCAAACAATCCCACTAGAATCTTCCGCATCCAAATGGCCTCACATGCAGCCTGACTAGCAGCCATGTATTCAGCCTCTGCTGAGCTAAGTGCAACTGATCTCTGTTTCCTGCTATACCAGGAAACTGCAGCTGAACCAAGGTTGAAGATTCCTCCAGAAGTGCTCTTTCGGTCTGATGGAATCCCTGCCCAATCTGCATCTGTGAATCCCTAAAGCTTCACTCCCTCTATCCGTTTGTACCAAAATCTGAACTAAGATGTGCCTCTGAGGTATCTTAGCACATGATTTGCTACCTTCCAAAACAGCTTAGTAGGTTGAACCATAGCTTGACTCAGTTGGTTCATTGCAAAGCATAAGTTGGTTCACGTGTTCACCATATACATAAATGAACCCACTAGCTGCTGATAAACAGTAGCAGCTACTACCTCACCTGAAGTAACATCCTCCTTCCTCCAGTTCCCAACTAGAGGAGTCTGCATGGGCTTGCACTTCCTCATGTGAAAGCGCCTGAGTATCTCATTGGCATAATTGCCATGAGACACAAATACTTCCCCATATTTCTGCCACACCTCCATGCCTAGAAAGTAGTGCATAAGGCCCATGTCCTTCATCTCAAACTCTCTTGCAAGGTCCTCCTTGCAATACTGTATCAGTTGATCATCACCTGTCAAAATCAGATCATCGACATAAAGAAAAATGATCAATGGTTTACCTTCTACCATGATGTGGTAAAGGTTTGCATCTACTTCACTCTTGGTGAAGCCCAAATCGGTGAAATAGTTGTCGATCCTAGTGTACCAAGCACGGGGTGCTTGCTTCAGCCCATACAAAGCCCTCTTGAGTCTACACACATACGACTCACGATCGAAGGTCTTGAAACCCTCTGGCTACTCAATGTACACCTCCTCCTTAATCTTCCCATTGAGGAATGTTGTCTTCACATCCATCTGGTGGATATTCCACCCCATCTAAGCTGATAGTGCCAATATTGATCTAATCGATGAGTATCTTGCTACAGGAGAAAAATTCTCATCATAGAGAAAAATTCTCATCATAGTCGATCCCCTTGACTTGTGAGAAACCCTGGGAAACAAACCTTATCTTATGTTTCTCAACACTACCATTAGCGGCCTGCTTTACCTTGTAAAGCCATCTGGAACTCACCACTAAATTGCCCTGAGGCCTTGGGACAACATACCACACACTGTTCTGAATGATAGAGTCATACTCCTCTACCATTGCATCAACCCAGACTGGTTGTTGCACTGCCTCCTCAAATGAAGAAGGTTCGGTATCTACACACTCCCCAACTAGGGCCATGTACCCAGTGTACCGCTCAGGTGACCTCCTCTATCTGCACTAAGAAGATGGTTGTCCCACATTCTCCCGCGCATCCAACATCAACCTGTCAACTTCCCTTGAAAGTTTCCACCCATCGCTGGAAGTATCAGCATGAGTGGATGTCTCCACTCTCGAATCCTCCACATGTAGTTGCTCCACATCAATCTAAGGCTCCTCCTCCTTAGGAACTGAAAGTTCCTCATCTGCATGCAACTCGAGCTCCCTCTCAAGTGATAAGTGCATGGATTTCTACTCATCGAACTTCAAATCCCTGCGTACCACAGTCCTCTGAGTGGAAGGTAGGTACACCCGATAGTTGTGGGGTGTATCCGTGTACCCCATAAGTATTCCCAACTTAGCTACTAGGTCTAGCTTCTTCCTGGCATCTTTGGTCATATGACAGTAAACTGATGATCCAAAGATTTGGAAGTGACTTACATCAGGTCGCTTCCCAGAATAGGCCTCCATAGATGTCTTCATCCCTAGTATACAGTGCGAGCTTCTATTATGCAAGTATACTCTTGTATTGCATGCCTCAGCCCACAAATGCAGTGGTAGGCTTTGGTCATGCAACGTCGCTCAAGTTGCTCCCACAATCGATCTATTCTTCCTTTCGGCCACCCCATTCTGCTGTGGTTATGGGGTGTCGTCAATTCCCATTTAATACCTTCTGCAGCACATAAGTCTTTAAACTGTTGGGAGACATACTCTCCACCATTGTCGTTGTGCAAGGCTTTTATTTTCTTTCCTGATTCTTTCTTTGCCAAGGCTTTAAACTCACAAAACCTCAAGAAGGTCTGATCCTTCTTTTGCATAAAGTAGATCCAGCATCTATGAGAAAAATCATCAATAAAAATAACATAGTACCTTTGTTTAGTAGTTGAGGCTGTAGAGAAGGGCCCACAAACATCTGAGTGAACTCACTCCAAGATTGCTCTAGCTCTACTATCTCGATCCGGAAAGGAAGATTTCGCATACTTACCCAAGGTACAACCTTTGCATGTAGTCATCTGCTCAAGTTTTCCCTTGGGTAATTCGGTAGAAATCTGATGCATGATCTTCAAGGCTCCATGGTGCAAGTGGCCCAGTCTTTTATGCCATAGCTCACCAACATCTTGGCTCTACACCATCTCAGCTTTGGAACTCAAAGCAGCACAGTCGTCTACCTCCAGCTTGTAGAGATTCTTGACTCGAATCCCTATTCGCTTTGTCTGTCCAGTACCGATATGCCTCAGGGATACCTTTCCTTGAATAAAGACTACATCATAGCCTTTATCTTCTAGCATAGCGATAGACACAAGATTCTTCTTCAAACCTGGAACATACTTTACATCAGTCAGGGTGAGGGGAGCTCCATGCTCCCTCTGAAACACAACCATACCTTCAACTGAAACACGGTACTTTCCATCATCGCTCATCTCGATCCACATCTGGAGATCCTTCTCCTCCAAGGTACTGAAAAGATTCTTGTCACCTGACATGTGGAATGAAGCTCCACTGTCCAAGTACCACACACATCCCACCATGGATGAAACCATGCATGCGATAAGCGAGAAATCTAGCTCAAACTGTGAGGCCAGTGCCTCACCATCAGATCCCTTCAAGGAACCTTTCTTGGATTTCTTATGTGGACAATTTGTAGCATAATGGCCCACTTCATGACAATGAAAGCATCGCACTTTCGATTTGTCAATCTTCTTCCCACCATGGGAAGAACAGGATTTGGGATGGGACGTCTTCCCTTTCCCTTTCCTTGCCTTACTCGCTAAGGCTAGATTTTCCTCATCTTCTTTCTTCGATGAGGATCCATCTATGGTGCTTCTTCTTATTTCCTCCTGCATCAGATCTAACCAAAGTTGTCCCTAATCTGGAATTTTTTCTCTTCCATTAACCGAGTCTTGGTAGCTATGCCAACTCTTAGGAAGACCAAGGAGTGCAAGACTCACCACGTCATCATCAGCGGTCATGATCCCTACACTTCCAAGCTCATCCTTGCAGGTGGTAAGCTTGTTCAGATATGTAGAGATCGTGTTGCCCTTTTGACACTTGACCTTACGAAGCTTGTCTTTCAACGCCAGCTTCCTCTGATCATTGTTGTTCTAATATAAATCTTTCAATGTTTTCCACATCGAAAACGGAGTCTCCTTCCCATGGAGGCTCGAGACAATGTGGTCTCGAACTCCCTCTAGGAGGATTCTCCTTGCTCTAGCCACACATTTCTTCCATTCCGCTAGTTGAGAAGCATCAGTTGGCTTGGGGACTTCTTGATCCATGAAGTCCTTTAGACCGTTATCCTCTAATACTGCCTCCATCCGATCCTTCCATGCTATATAATTCGAGCTGCCATCAAGGGCATACTCGAGTCTTAAACCACTGAATGCCATAGGTGAAATTGAGATGTGATAAGAACTCGATTTCTATATTCAAGAACACGAAATTCAAACTTCTCCTTCTTGTATACAGTTCTTTGCCTTGATCACCTTTGCTCCGATACCATGTAGAAATTCCCACTATAGATTTACAGATTATGCAATATACTAAAACACAATACAAGATCTACTTCTACAACACTTTGCGTAAGCTTAATTGAATTGAGCAAGATTAAAAGAACACATATAACTGAGAATGAGAAAGCAATCACACATAACACATAAGAAATATCATGGGGAAAGCCTCAACCTAAAATCCCAACTCTGTATTATCATACAAGTGGAAATCTTGTTCAAGTTACAAAAAGAATCAGCTCTCGTGTTATCCTGCTCTCTCTGCAATCAAACAATACAGCTCACAGACTGAATAGACATAGTATATGTCCTCCTCAAGCCCTCTAAGCCTCTTATTTCCTTGCGCAGTTTTTCTTGGGGTCCAGTGAAGCCACATGTGTGAATTGGCCTCATCACACTCACTAAAACCTCTGATCTAACTACACAATCCTCAAGGAAAGAATTCCTTCTGCATGCAAGGAATATTCACAATGGAATATTCTAGCAATTGATAGTACACTTCCCCTCCATCTGATCTCAACTAGGTCTCTGTCTGAACTGACATGCGTGAGTTATTTATGAGAGAATACTCAGTTATCTGAAGTGCAGTAGTTACATGCATGCAAGCATTAACTAACTGAACTTACATTAATTCAACAAACTGTTTGAGTTCATCTAACTGGACTTGACTCAGTTAACTAAGTCAACTAATTACAACTCATTCTTATCTCTTTAACTGATGGATAAATTCCTCAATTAATGGAGAAACGGTTGCATGTCCCTACATAGACTTCAAGTTTGATTTTCCTTAACTAATTAACTCAAAATGAATTAATTAATTAATTTACAAACTGCTGCTAAGATCAAATTCGAATTTTACTTCACTATTTTAGTATAGGGACTAGCTAAAATAGGAAGGTATCTCGAAATGCTATTTATAGAATGCTATTTTTAGCACTTCCATTTTTCCATCCATTGTTGCTAATATCAACACTAGTTGAACTGCTATTTATAGCAGTGCTATTTTTAGCGATTCTATTTTTAGCATTTTTTGTTGCTATTTTCAACAAGGAGTACCCATGTTGCATACTTTCGATGGATCCTGCTACACGAAAAATGAAAAAAACATGATTGCAATCAAATTTTTCATGTATTCTCATTTTTCGTGTAGCAGGGTCCATCGAAAGTATGCAACATGGGTACTCCTTGGATGAAGAATCAAATTATGCATCCAATGAGTGTTTTCGCTCGAATAAGTAAAGCCATAAGGAGATAAGTTAAAAATACAAGTTGAACAAATATTTTTTCCTTTTTTCCCTTTAAAATTTAATGATCTAATCTAATATTATTTTATTATCTCCACTATTATTTTATAATTTCCTTAGGAGGCCAATTTTAGACCTCAAAACTCTCGTAATGGAATTTTTTTTATCATGTATGTCATTACATTTTACAACATTAGGCTTATTGGCCTTAAAATAGATAATCATAGGCATGCAAGCCCCAAAATAGATAATCATAGGCATGCGAGCCCCAAAACAAACCAATAATTAATATCCATGGGCATCCAACCCCAAGACAAGCTCACTCACCAATATAATAGTAAAATATATGAATATGTAGAAGGGGTCATCTTGGGGATGTTATGCTTACTGCTAAAAAGAAGATTTTGTTTGAAGGACTTGATTAAGGCAAATTTATCCTTAAGCTTTTTTAAACCCATATATCATTTCTTAGATAAAATCTTATGACACAAATACGGGTAAGAACCGAACCTCATGGAATGATGTAAAGATCAAAAAGTTAAATTCGTAGATATATTGTTTCTACAAGGGAGACATGGCCCCACATATGATTTTAAAAAGCTTTAAATGATGCCCACCAAAAGGAGTAGAAATTATTTTAAATGCTTTACCAAAATAACAAAAATATAATTTTCAGCTCATAGGCTAACTAGAGATGACATTAATGAATAAGGTCCCTTTGTTTGTGTGAAAAAAGACCCCCTTCATGCAATAATTTTATTGCTTATTTTACAAAGGTGTATTGAATTCAAACTTATAAAAGAAGGAAATATTTTTTCCTCATTGTTAAGCGCACTCACACTCGAGCTAGAAAGAGGCTAGTATGGGTTGTTGCATATATGTTGTCATTGATGTTAACTATAGTGTCATTGATGTCAAATTTTATATTTATATAGTATTCAAGAGAAAATTGAAGTCGAAGTGAATAAGTAAAAGCACTAGTCCAACTAATCAAAGTTCCAACTTATATATTAGGCCTCATCAATGTATCCGAGAATTTGGACCATTTTCCATGCATCACGTTGTCTCAATAGTTGAATACCAGATATATTTATGTAAGTTGTTTACTTACAGGAATCTAGATATCCACGGGGTGCACCAAAGTATATCCATAAAACTCGGATCTAGATTTCCTTGCCTTAGTGAGAAAGTGGACCCTTTGACATGTTAGTACAAGGGAGATGGAAGGTGGTGTCAAGGAGTAGAGGTTTTCAACATGGTAGTCAGAGGTGACGACATGTGGGACTCATTTCCATCACTTGTAGTTGGCTAATTTAACAAGTGGTAGATGTCACATAGCAGGTAACTAGAAATGTGGCAATAGCAAAAAATGATGCATGGCAATTTGTTGACTTGACATTGTTGGAAATACTGAGAGCAGTTGGTGAATCAATATTTCTTACAATAGTTATTTTATGCCAGTTAATATTTTTATCACAAGTTAAACCAGAATACAAGAAATAAAACAAAAGATAATTGTATTGATGAAGATAGTGAGGAATCCTATCCTCTTTTATGAAAATTTAGGCTCCAAATTATACAACGAAATTTCCAACTCCTTCAAGGCTCTAGCCTTGAATAAGGACTCCAATCCTCAATTATAGATTCGGGCTCCAACCTAGTTTCTCACAAGACTCCAACCTTGTGTGAGGACTTTAATCCTCTATTATAAAATTAGGCTCCAACCTTTAACTACTAAAAAATGCCATCCAAAAGACTTCTCCAAAGTTTCTTCAAAACACTTGCTCAAGAAAGTCTTCAAATTTGTTCAAGGATGCTTCAAAACAGTGCTTCAAAAATCTTCAAAAGTGCTCCAAATGGTCTACTCCAAAGTTTTTCGAATATGCTTCAAAAGAGTTGTTCAAAATTCTTCAATAGTCTGCTCCAAATTCTTCATAGGATTCTTCGATATTTTGATCCAAATTTTGCTAAAAAATTGTCTCCAAATTTGCACAGGAATGTCTTCAAGAAGATCTCCAAGTGTGCTCAAGAATACTTATAAAATATTCCCTCGAATGCCTTCAAAAATATGGTTGAAACATGGACCAAAAAATTGTCTTCAAGGGGCAAAATTGTAAGCCTATATTAGACCTTAGAAATATTTGAATTGAAAGGTCGAGATTTATTTGTAGGGCCAAAGTATTAAAGCAAAGGGGAGACCCAATTACAAGGGCCTCAGGGCCTAGTTGCAAGCTTGCTACAGGAGGTTGAAATTCGCCTCACTACAGTTTGAAGTTGAATACTTTCCATAAGTAGACTTTGTTTAATTTAAGGTCTAATTTCATCCTTTTTCCAAGTAGAATGAGGGTCTCATCATAGGTTGAATTAGGTCTTCTTTTGTTGCTTTCTCGGGTTGACATTTAGATTGATGTATGTCCTTTAAAGTGTTGGTTTACTAATTCAATCAGGGTTAGCACAATATTTTTGAAATTCTAATAATTACTTTTGATGTAGATCTTCTTTCAGCTTATTCCAATATATCATTTGCCAATTATACTTCATAAATTCAATAATAAAGAACAATAGAGAACACAATGTGCAAAAGAGGGAGAATATTTAATCTGGGAAAAACCCAACAAAATTTTCATTTATGTAATGTAAAGGAGGTTGCCCCCTCGAAGAGGCTGAATTCTAAGGCGTGGATCTCTCTTTTCTATCTTTTTGTGAGCTGGTTTCATAACACTACACTTCCAGAATTCCAGCTCTCCTGTAATAGCCAATTGCCCATAATTTTAGCCCTACAACAATTGCCCCAGTAACCCATAAAATTTTGACCCCCAGCAATAGTTTCCCCAAAAAATATGAACCACCAAGAGAGAGACTTCTTCACATGCACGAGTTTCTAGAGAGAGAGAAGAGAGAGCAAATTTGGCCTTCTTCTTCATCCTTCTTTTCCCTTCTTGTCCTTTTCTCACTTGCGCAGAAACTATCTTGTCTGTGGAATGTGAATTTCACAAATGAGGAGATCGAGTTGCCTTTATATAGTAGTTTGTATAGGGTGAATGGATGTGTCTCTTTGTTAGGGTCGACTTGACTTGGATGGAAGTCGACTTGTCACTTTTGGAGCCAAAAAATTCATTTAAAAAATTCAAATTTACATATTTTAAAATTCACAATGGGAATTTGACTCAAAATAAATTTTCTTTTGACTCAATCATTTATAAATATGATTTAAAATGATAAATATCATTACATCAAGTGACCAAAAGTACATTATGAAGAATGGCCATAGTGACAAATTCAACACTCCCTCTTACCTAGGGAGGTATTCATAATCATTGCCATAGATGTTCTCAAATTGAACAAATTTCTTTAAAGAAAAGGTCATTCATCATTAACAACATCATTGCCTATTATCAATGTATGCTAGTGGCCATATTTGGGGTGATACCAAGCCCATGGAAATGTTATCAGCATATCAAGACTCACTCCTCTAGAGTGATCAGTCCTCAAATCCCATAACCATTACCTAGGCAAAAAAAATTGATACTATTAACTAGCAAACACTTACTTCCCAGTGAACACTTTGGCCAAGACCTCATTCAACCCTTATCTGGTTGGTGATCGAGTTTATATGTTTAACAAGACCTCACTCCACCCTACTGGTGTGTGATTAGGGTTCAATACCTCACTCCATCCTTTTGGTGTGTGATCAGGTTCTAGATTTTGAAGGGCCTCACTCCACCATGCCTAGTGTGTGATGAGGGTCCAAGACCTCACTCCACCATTCTAGTGTGTGATCAGGGTCCAAATGTTGAAGGACCTCACTCCACCATACCTGATGTGTGATCAAGGTCCAATACATCACTCTACCCTTCCAATGTGTGATCATGGTCCATATGTTTAAGGAACTCACTCCACCATGCCTAGTGTGTGATCAGGGTCCATGACCTCACTCCACCCTTCTAATGTGTGATCAAGGTCCTCCTCCAAGAAAAAATCATTCAACACTACCTGTTGAGCCCTCTTGGTCTCTTGGACCCATTCTCCCTTTTGGGAGAATGTCCATCCATGTTGCAAATGAATCAACACTCCCTTTCAACGAGAGGGGTGATCTCCACAAACCATAGGTTGTCTATGAAGTGCATGAACTTGTCCTTTGGAAATGGCTTTGTCAGAATGCCAACTATGTGCTCATCGGTGGAGATGTATTCAAGCGTTATCACTCTCCTCTGCACCATGTCACAGATGTAGTGGTACTTTATCTCAATATGCTTTGACTTTGATTATCGTAGTGTATCACCATGGGTTCCAACTCTTGGCCAAATAATCTTGCAAACAATTTCTGGAGCCATATTGCTTCGGTAGAAGCCTCATTGGCTACAATGTACTCTACTTTAGCAGTGTTGAGTGCAATAAACCTCTACTTCTTGGTTATCCACAATATCATAACGGATCCCAACCTCAAGCATACTCTTGGGTTACTCTTCCTGTTTTCAGCACTTCTTTCCCAATCAATGTTTGTATATCCCTGAAGTTGTATGTCCTTGTTTGCAACATACCTCAAGCCATAGTTCATTGTACCACGTAAATATCTCAAAATGTGCTTTGCTGCAATCAATGTATGTGTCTCATTTCTACCTGGAACTAGCTCAAGGTGTTCACAACAAAGCATATATATGACCTCGTGTTAACCAAATACATCAACATACCAATCAACCATTAGTACATAGATAGATCTATCAATATGGAGACAAATCCTCTTAACTTCTTCAAGTTAGTCACCACATGAGTTGCCATGGATTTGCAATCCATCATACATAATATTTGAAGGATCTTTATTACAAACTTTCCTTGACCAAGGAATACTGTGCCAGGTTTCCGCCATACTTCTAATCCCAAGTAATAGTGCATCAACCCATGATCCTTCGTATCGAACTCAGAAGCCAACTGCTTCTTACATTGAATGACAAGAAACTTTGCACCCGTAAAAAACAAATCATAAAAATATAATAATAAGATCGCACATTCATTCTTCACTAACTTAAAGTAAAGGTTTAGATCGACATCGCTTTTGATAAATCTTAGTCTTCTCAGATAGTTGTCAATAGAAGAATACCAAGCTCTTGGAGCTTGCTTGAGTCCATACAAGACCTTTTTCAACTTGCAAACATGAGATTGCTTTCCATATAGCTCAAATTCGTGGGGTTTCTCTATGTATACCTCTTCCTCAATCACGCCATTGAGGAAATCAGTCTTTACATCCATTTGGTGTAGTTCGCATCCCATAAAAGTAGCGAGTGAGATGATGGATTTAATGGAGGTATACCTGGTAACTGGAGCAAAAGTTTCATCCGCTAGTATTCTCCCTCTCTTTGGGAGAATCCTCTAGCCATGAATTGTTCCTTGTATTTTTCAATACTCCCATATGTAGCATGCATAATCTTGTATTTCCACTTGGAAGTCACCATTGACTTCTCTTCAGGCCTTGGCATGACTTCCCAAACATCATTCTTCATGATTGATTGGTTTTCTTCATTCATTGATTCCTCCCATACCTGTTGATTAGTTGCTTCTTCATACATGGAAGGATCTTCATTAGTGAGTTTTGTCATGTGAGTTGCATCACTGAAAAACCTTTTAGGTTTCTTCACCTCTCAAGATGTGCCATCAGGAGCTACATGTCTTGCCTCTTCCAATGTGGATCTAAGCCATGGTTGTCTCTTCTTGATCTTTGGAACTATGAATGGTTCTCTTGGATCTTGAGGCCCTTTTGGCCTTCTATTACAATTTGTAGAACAAAAATATTCCACTCTTGAGGCCTCTTACTTTACTTCATCTAATGAATCTATGGAGATGTCCTTAGATCTCCAATATGCCACTTTCTCATTGAAGGTGACATCTCATTTCCCCTCAATTCTTCGTTGTTCAAGAATGTATATTCTGTAGGCTTTTGAATATTCACTATATCTAACAAATATTCCTTTATTTCTTGAAGTCTCAAGCTTGTTCCTCTTATCCTTATTAATATGAATATATATAGGACAACCAAATATTATCATATGTCTAACCTATAGCTTCCTTTTAACCTGAAAGCTTATTCAAGATTCACACCTTCTAGAACTCTATGAGGACTTCGATTTTGAATGTACAAAGTTGTTCATGATGTTTCACCCCATAAAAACAATGATAATTCCAAATCATGCATATGGCCTTGATAGATTCTTCAATGGACATGTTCTTTCATTCTGCTACACCATTATGTTATGGATTATAGGGAATAATTAGTTCCCTCTTAATCCCAACCTGCTTGCAAAAAGCAACTAACTCCTTTTAGGTGTATTCTCCTCCATTGTCAAATATTAATATCTTGATCCTTGTATCTATCAAGTTTTCCACTTCATATTTGAATTCCTAAAACCTGTGGAATACTTCATCATTCACATTCAAGAGATATATCCATGTCATACGAGAGAAGTCATCAATAAATGTCACATAGTACAATGAACCATCAAGCGATTTTACAGGAATTGGATCACATACATCAGATTGAATCAAATCCAAAGCTTCCTTAGATATGTTGTCACTATTTGGAAATGTTTTCTTAGTGTTTTGTCTAAGAGCATATCCTTTGCATACATCATCATTCTTTATCTATAGTTTAGGAACCCCTGAAATTATTTCACTTAATTTAGGTAATGCTTTAAGTTGAAGATGTTTATACCTTCGATGCCATAACTCATTTGGATCTATTTCACCATGTACCAGTACTTTATTTGGGTGACTCACAAGTCTATACAATTTTCCATCACAAATCCCAATAACCATAGCATCATCTATACCAAAGCTCATTGACCATACAAGTACTTTTCCATTCACAAAAAAAAACCCTATCTCCTTTATCTTCTAAACAAGAAATAGAGATAAGATTCTTTTTCAAAGCTAGTACATAAAGGACATTGTTGAGATGAACGTTGTTACCCGATTCCATCTCTATGGATTCCTTTCCAACTCCTTTGATTGCATATTGTTATTATCTCCCAATTCAACCCTTTGAGACAACTTTTTTGTCATGCTTGAAAGATTCCCACGCTCTTCAGACATGTGTCTTGATGTTTCATTATCTACCAACCACATGTCATCATCTTCTACAAAGGAACCCTCCAAAGCAGAGTAGTAGAAGAAATATTTTCACCTTTGCTCTTCTTTGCTTTTTCTTGTTCTTTAACTTCTGCTTCAAAAGCATGTTGTTTCCCTTTTATTTTCTTTTTAGCCATATTAGGACAATCTCTCTTGAAATGTCCATATTCTTAACAACCATAGCATTGTCTCTTTGATAAGACTTTCTTCCTCTTAGAGGAAGAAGATCCCTTTCCTAACTTCTTCTTTCCCTTGTTCTTGATGTGAGTTGCAATGGCTTTAACTTCTTCTTCTTGATGATTTAGTCATTAATATTGCTTCTTCTTGAGCACATGATGTCCATAATTGTTCAAAACATAGGATATAATCAAACGTGAACTATTTCCTTGAAACAAGAACTCTAGCCAAAAAAACCACCAAAAAACAAGAAAAAACAACCTGAAAATGTTTTTTGGGGGTAAAATTTCATCAATTTATAAAAATGGTAGTGAAAACCATTTTTTTGTGCAAAAACATCCTAAAAACGAAGTATTGATACTAGAGTAACGTTTTTTTTTTCATCCAAGGAATATTTCCAATATTTTTTATTAATGGTGTTAAAGATAAATTATTATGACTTCAAAAAACCTTAAAATTTTAACGATTTTTAGGCACGACATTAAAGATAAAATATCACATTTCTTAAAACCCTTAAATTCCAACAATTTTTAGCCACGGTGTTAAAGATAAAATACTTATAATTGTTTTCAATCATAACATTAAAGATAAAATATCATGACTCACAAAAATTTTAAATTATTGACAAATTTTCAACCATGGATTTTTAAACAAAATATTATGACTTTTTTTAAAACTGAATACATGAATGAAAGTCATTATTACCAAAGAGTAATTTATTTTTTAAATGCTAAAATTATAGCTATTTTAAAATCTCAATCTAAGGCAACTTCACACATTGCAAAAAAAAAATTAAAAATCAAACTTTAAATTGACACGAAGTATAGGTGAACTCAAACCATTGCAATGAAAACTTTGAAAAAAAAAAAAAAAACCATGAAATTGACACACTATGGGGGCAGACTCAAACTTAAAATCAATTATCAAATTAACATATAATGGGGTCGGGTTGTTAGTCGAGAATCAACACGAACCCTACAGAAAATAATAATAATAATAAATAAAAATGAAAATACCTAAAAAATAAATAGTAAATAAAAATATATATTAAAACATACAAAACAATATATATGTTAATTTTTTAAATTTTTACGTTATTATTATTATTATTATTTAATTGTATGTTTTATTTTTATTTTTGTTACTTTTCTTTTTAAAAAATCATCATTTTAGATACAAATTTACATAAAAGAAATTATTTAACATATTTTTTTAGCAAAAATGTTCTGAAATAATTATTTTTAATTATATATCTATATGAATATGTGTATTTTTGTGAGTGTTTAAAATTATTATTTATTAGTGACAATTATTTTATGTGTATTGAAGTATTAATTAACGATATAAAAATCATAACTTCGAAATGTTAATTTTATTATTGTTTTTTAAACCTTGCAAAAAAAATAAAAGTTTCATTATAAAAACCATTGCAAAAAAAAAAAAAACAAAAAACACAAGTTTGGAAAACCCTTAAAAACAAACATCTTAGGACGAAAAACAAGAAGAGGAATAAGACAACTTGAAAAATGGTTAAATAATTAACATTAAAAAAAAATGTGCATGCTTAGAACATAAGAAAATTTGAAGTGTTAAAAATATGCCTAAAAAAAAGTTGATGTTTTTCATAGTCCGCATGAAAATCACAGACATTTAATTTTTTTTGTCTATACTTCATATATCAAAAAATTTGAAGTATCAAAAATAATCCAAAAAAAGGGGGTTGATGTTGCATAAACATTTTTCAAATTTGCATGAAAATCACTAACATTTAAAAAATGTACATGCTTAATACATAAGAAAATTTGAAGTCTAAAAAAAATCCTCCGAAAAAAAGGTGTATTTTTATTCAACACTTTTCAAAATCAGATGATTTTTTGCTACCTTTAAAAGGTGAGAACTCAGTTCAGTACCCATTTGATTGGATTCAATGTTTCAAATGAATGAACTTCTTTCCAATTGTTTATGCCTACTGCAAATGCATCCCATGATATAGGGAGACCATTTAGTGTTGTAGTCACAAGTTCTTGATTGGGAATAGATTCTCCAATAGCTTGAATTTGATCTCTTATTTGTGAAATCCTTGTGAAGTATGAGGCCACAATAGCATCATTATTCATATTTTTATTTCAAAGCGCATTCTTCAAACTCATGGGTTAACCAACATTCATGATAGTGTGGAGATTTAATAGGACATCATACATCTTCTTGGAGGTGTTGTCACCATGGAGATAGTTTCTGGCTGTAAGGGAACTAGTACTGAAGACATCCACAAATCTGTTTAAAATTGTTTAAAATATTTAATGTTTGGAGACCAAATACTCTAGAGTGCAATACCAACTTAGTTTTGGAGATTAATGAAAGCTCAATAGACTGGATTTTTCTTGATGATTATAGGCTTCTTAAATGATTAGGATAAGAAGAGGAATTTGAAGGATGAACAAGGTTTTAATTTGGCCCTAGTGGAATCCAATCTTCAAACCTTGATAAGGAACAAATGATAGTAACAGAGTAAACAAAGGAAAACGATAGTGTTGAAGTTAATGGAATGCCCATTAAGGCCTTCTAGAAAATGATAGTGTTGAAGTTAATGGAGCGCCCATTAAGGCCTTCCGAAGATGGAACAAGATCATTTCTCTGCTACAAGCTCTAACATCAATAAATCTACACCAATCTTAAGAAGTGACTTGTTACATCATACATAAACTTCAATCAATAAAAACAAATTCGAAAAAAAAACATTGCAAGAGACAAACACCACATATTGTAAAACACCCAAAGTTTAAAATCATTCTGCTTCAAAATTTATCATTTCCCCGAGAAAGATTCAGTATTGCACAACTAACAATCTCCCAAATTGGAGTCTCTAGAACCCTACAAAATATCCATCTCCAATTTTATTTTTTTCCTCTCAGTCTAACTATTTTTTATTAGTTTCAAAACTGACTTTAAAAATAATTATAAAATTGTTTGTTTTTGATAAAGTTTTATAAAAATAAAGATTCAAAATGATATATATAGATACAAAGCAAATCCTGACTCTTCAACCTTTGTTTTCATATTACATTATAGGTTTTTTAACCTTAAATGGGAATATAGAAACCATATTAGAAGTGAGGTGAAAGGTGCACCAGGCCCAGTTATCAGCATGCATACATTGGAAAAATCCATTAATAGTTTTGAGAAAAGCATAAAGTACCATCAGGATAAATGCTAGCCGTTGATATGTAGATGGATGGTTTTGAAATACAGCTTCCCGATAGTTCCTTGTCGCTTATCTTTAGAGCACGTAGACCTATCAGTACTCCATTGATCTGGTTGAATGTTGGGCATTGACCAATATTAACCGTTGATCTAATTTGTTCAAAAACAAAATTAATTTTTGGATGATAGCCATGTATAACACGCGAAATATCCTAAACCGCTCACAATTTCTTGAAACCGCTCACATGACAATCAATTGAGATTACTCTTCAAAAAACCCATGTGCCTATTTTTTTAATTTTTCCTTCATCTGCTCAGAAAACACATTTGAAATATGTTGTCTGAAAACCCATGCATTTTGTCAAGGCTTATAATTCGAGCTTCGTTTTTTATCAAGTACATAGTTTAAGCAAGCAAGTGCATTGTTGTCAGTCTCCCTATCTTGTGCATGTGGCAATGAAGAAAGCCAATTATATATTACTTGTTGGACAATAGTAGGTAATTCATTTTCATAAACATCAACTTGTTTTAAATAATCGACCATACTTACCTAGGTTGGTCAAGGACCACAAGAATATGACAAAATTGCAAAAATAATTATGGCATTTAGATCATTTAAAAATGGTGGTTATATAACTGATAGGCCCACAAGTATTACTGGTAGCACCTTGTCCATGGATATCCTGTGATATTATGATAATGATATTTTGGTTGACCAGGATTATCAATGGAGTTATGAGTTTGACAATAACCAACACAATGTGCATTGTGGCAGCAAGGAAGTATTATGCACGTTGTTCCTTGTAGGTTGGTATTGGCATTGTTGATTTTCTTTTTCTTTTCTAAATAAAACCTAATTTCCACACAAATGGGGAGAGAATATATTAAACCATATAAAAAAAGATTTTGTTTCCATTTCTTTTGATGATATGGGGACTCTTGGCAACATACGAATCTCTAAATCATAAATTTCGAGTCTATGTTGATTATGGGCATGTGTGAGATCTGAGCCAAAAATTATTTTGTTGTTTGTGTGCTTCCGTTCCAAAATTTCCAAGAGATATTTTTTTATAAAGTTCACAAAACAAAAAATTATATACTCCTCAAATTCAAGTTCCAAAGGTGTTATTTTATAGTGATAATCTCGAAACAGATTAGAAAGGTAGTCATGTGTCACCATTTTACTGTAGAGATGAAAAACATAATATGAGGTGAACCATCACACAAAACCTTTGTCGTCATTTCGAGTTTAGATGGGGAAAGCTCATTGTCAAATTGAACCGATGTTTCTTGAAAAATAAGCTTTTGTTTACGCAAAACCTTACCATAAATCGATCTTGAGAAACATAACTACACTTATTTATAATTTAAATCGGTGCAATATTATCAGGAACTTTCGAATTTGTTCACTACTCCCTCATCTTGACATTTGTGTGTTTTCATGAACTTTGGAGGACCAACCACTGAAATTCCCTTTAAAACCTCTTAAATATATCAAAAATTATATTTGTCTTCGTCATTAGAATCATTATAATTTTCAAAATTGAGTCTCTTTTCTCTCGTTCAATACTTCGCTTAATCGCAAAGCATTTGTAACTAGTGGATTTTCCAATTTAAATATAGGACCTTTTAACATGGATTAACTCCATGACCACAAATTGAAATTATATGCCCTTTTTAAGCGATATAGCAGTGACTGCTCCCTTAGGGTTTGCATCAACAAAGGAACATGCAAAGACAAACTCATTATTTTGATTATGTTCTTTAACCTCTGCTTTTGCATCACCCTTATTGATTCTTATCTTTTCCATTTTAAAATTCAACCACTCAATTCTCGAACATAAAATAGATATACGCTTTCACTTCATTGCCCAGATATACTCTCTTGTCCTTTGGATGGATTTTGCCTACAAATCTTTTGGAAATTTTAATTATGTAGGTTTGAGCTACAACATCGGCTCCAATTGGGGACAATGTCTTGACCTACAAGACACTAAGAATGGCATGCCAATAGCCTTGTTGGGCATGGAGTAGAAAATTGTTTGAACCTTTTAACTGTAAAATTTGGAAATCTCCCTAAAACTTATTTCTCCTAGACATCTGATCCTTATTCTCCAATTTATAAAATTGAAATATTAAATTAAAACTACTGCAATTATAAATCAAATGCTCATTTATTGAGTTTATTTATATACAAGGGACCTACCTATATACAATACTGACTTTAATCAAGTATAATCAACTTTCTAATGATACAATTTTAGTATTTGATTACTTTCCCTTATTCCATCTCCTTGTTGAGATTTTAAAAGAGAAAACAAAGTGGATAAGAGAGCTTCAATAAGAAATGGTACATACTCAGAAGGAAGTATGTACCACTTCAGTCTCCCTATCTTGTGTATGTGGCAGTGAAGAATGCCAATTATATATTACGTGTTGGACAATAGTAGGTAATTCATTTTCATAAACAACAACTTGTTTTAAATAATCCACCGTACTTACCTAGGTTGATCAAGGACCACAAGAATATGACAAAATTGCAAAAATAATTATGGCCTTTAGATCATTAAAAAAATTCATTTAAAAATGCTTGTTATATAACTGATAGGCCCGCAAGTATGACTGGTAGCACCTTGTCCATGGATATCCTGTGATATCATGGTAATGATATTTTGGTTGACCGGGATTATCAATGGAGTTACGAGTTTGACAATAACCAACATGACATGCATTATGGAACCAAGGAAGTATTATGCATGTTGTTCCTTGCAGGTTGGTATTGGCATTGTTGATTTTCTTTTTCTTTTTTAAATAAAACCTAAATTCCACACAAACGGTGAGAGAATATATTGAACCATATACCAATATATTTTGTTTCCATTTCTTTTGATGATATGGGGACTCTTGGAAACATGCAAATCTTTAAATCATAAATTTGAAGTCTATGTTGATTATGGGCATGTGTGAGATCCAAGCCAAAAATTATTTTGTTTTTTGTGCGCTTATGTTCCAAAATTTCCAAGAGATGTTTTTTATAAAGTTTACCAAACAAAAAAATATATACTCCTCAAATTCAAGTTCAAAAGGTGTTATTTTACAGTGATGCTCTCAAAACAGATTACAAAGGTAGTCATGTGTCACCATTTTATCGTAGAGGTGAAAAACATAATATGAGGTGAACCCTCACACACAACCTTTCTTGCCATTTCGAGATTATTTTCTTTGACTTTCCCTTGGAATAATAATGATTTTCATTATAAACCATGATTGGATATATTAGATGGGGAAAGCTCGTTGTCAAATTGAACCGATGTTTCTTGAAAAATAAGCTTTTGTTTACGCAAAACCTTACCATATATGGATCTTGAGAAACATCACTAGACTTATTTATAATTTAAATCAGTGCAATGTCATCAAGCACTTTCGAATTTGTTCACTATTCCCTTGTCTTGACATTTGTGTGTTGTCACGAACTTTGTGTAGAATTTCTCACTGTAGATCAACAGATTATGCAATATACTAAAGCAAAGTACAAGATCTACTTCTACAACAAACTTGCGGAAGCTTAATCGATTATGAGCAAGATCAAATAGAACACATATAACTAAGAATGAGAAAGCAATCACACATGAACACAGAAGAATACTCTGGGGAAAGTCTCAGCTAAAAACCTCGATCTTTGTAATATCATACGAGTGGAAATATGTACGGACTACACAAAGCTTTAACTTACAAGCTATCGAGCCCTTAGTATAATCGAACTACTGCTCATAGACAGTCAAAGGCTTCTCACAAACCTTCTCCTCTGCCCTCCAAGCCTCCTATTTCCTTGCACAGTTTCTCCTGGGGTCCAATGCTGCCACCTATGTGAAATTACCTCTCACACAACACGTTAAACTCAAATGTAACTGCACAGTCCCGAAGGAGATAATTCCTTTTGCATGGATGAGTTTCCTATAAAGGAAAATTCCTCCAACTTATAGTACATTGTCCCATCATCTTATTTCAACTAGGTCTCTGACTAAACTGACATGCATGAGTTATTTATGAGAGAATATTCAGTTATCTGAAGTGCAACAGTCACATGCATGCATGCATTAACTAACTGAACTCACAATCAATTCCACAAACTGTTGGAACTAATCTAACTGGATTTAACTCAGATAACTGAGCTAACTAATTACAACTCAAAGTACAACTCATCCTGATCTCCTTAATCAAGGGATAACTTCCTCAAGCAATGGAGAAATTGTTGCGTGTCTTCACATAGACTTCATGTTTGATTTCCTACAACTAATTAACTCAAGATGAATTAATTAATTATTTTACAAACAACTGCTAAGATCAAATTCGAATTTTACTTCTCAATTTTAGTTCAGGGACTAACAAAAATTGGAATCTATCCTGAAATGATATTTATAGCAATGCTATTTTTAGCATTTCTATTTTATCATTCCTTGTTGCTATTTCCAACACTGGTACCTGAGATGCTATTTATAGCATTTCTATTTTTAGCATTTCTTGTTGCTATTTTCAACACTTTTGAGGACCACCTACTGAAATTCCCTTAAAAACCTCTTAAATATATCAAAATTTATATTTTTCTTCGTCATTAGAATCATTATAATTTTCAAAATTGAGTCGCTTTTCTCCCCTTCAATACATCGCTTAATTGCAAAGCATTTGCCACTAGTGGATTTTAACGTGGATTAACTCGACGACCACAAATTGAAATTATATGCCCTTTTTATGTGATATAGTAGTGACTAATCCCCTAGGCTTTTGCATCAACAAAGGAATATCTAAAGACAAACTCATTATTTTGATTATGTTCTTTAGCCTCTGCTTTTGCATCACCCTCATTGATTCTTATCTTTTCCATTTTAAAATTTAACAACTCAATTCTCAAACATAAAATAGATATATGCTTTCACTTATTTGCCCAGATATATTCTCTTGTCCTTTGGATGGATTTTGCCTCCAATTTTTTTTGACATTTTAATTATGTAGGTTTGTGCTACAACATCGGCTCCGATTGGGGACAGTGTCTTGACTTACAAGACACTAAGAATAGTAGGCCAATAACCTTGTTGGGCATGGACTAGAAAATTATTTGAACCTTTTAACTGTAAAATCTTGAAATCTCCCTAAAACTTATTTCTCCTAGACATTTGATCCTTATTCTCCAATTTATAAAACTGAAATACTGAATTAAAACTATTACAACTATAAATCAAATGCTCATTTATTAAGCTTATTTACATACAAGGGCCCTACCTTCTCCTTGTTGAGATTTTAAAAGAGAAAATAAAGTGGATAATAAAGCTTCAATAAGAATTGGTACATACTCAGAAGGAAGTATGTACCACTTTAGTCTCCCTATCTTGTGTATGTGGCAGTGAAGAAGGCCAATTATATATTACAAGTTGGACAATAGTAGGTAATTCATTTTCATAAACATCAACTTGTTTTAAATAATCCACTGTACTTACCTGGGTTGATCAAGGACCACAAGAATACGACAAAGTTGCAAAAATAATTATGGCCTTTAGATCATTAAAAATTACATTTAAAAATGGTTGTTATATAACTGATGGGCCCACAAGTATGACTGGTAGCACCTTGTCCATGGATATCCTGTGATATCATGGTAATGATATTTTAGTTGACCAGGATTATTAATGGACTTATGAGTTTGACAATAACCAACACGAGGTGCATTGTAGAAGCAAGGAAGTATTATGGATGTTGTTCCTTGCAGATTGGTATTAGCATTGTTGATTTTCTTTTTCTTTTTTAAATAAAACCTAAATTCCACACAAACAGTGAGAGAATATATTGAACCATTTACCAATAGATTTTGTTTCCATTGATTTTGGTGATATGGAGACTCTTGGCAACATGCGGATCTTTAAATCATAAATTTGGAGTCTACGTTGATTATGGGCATGTGCGAAATCCAAACCAAAAATTATTTTGTTGTTCGTGTGCCTCCATTCCAAAATTTCCAAGAGATATTTTTTATAAAGTTCACAAAACAAAAAATTATATACTCCTCAAAATCAAGTTCAAAAGGCGTTATTTTACAATGATGGTCTCAAAACATATTACAAAGGTAGTCATATGTCGCCATTTTACTGTAGAGGTGAAAAACATAATATGAGGTGAACCCTCACACAAAACCTTTGTCACCATTTCGATATTATTTCCTTTGACTTTCCCTTGGAATAATAATGATTTTCATTATATACCATGATTGATATATTAGATGGGGAAAGCTCGTTGTCAAACTGAACCAATGTTTCTTGAAAAATAAGATTTTGTTTACACAAAACCTTACGATATATGGATATTGTAAAAAATAACTAGACATATTTATAATTTAAACCAGTGCAACCTTATTAGGCACTTTCGAATTTGTTCATTATTCCCTCATCTTGACATTTTTGTGTTGTCATGAACTTTGGAGGACCAACTACTGAAATTCCCTTTAAAACCTCTTAAATATATCCAAATTTATATTTTTCTTCGTCATTAGAATCATTATAATTTTCAAAATTAGGTCACTTTTCTCCTGTTCAATACATCTCTTAATCTCAAAGCATTTGCAACTATTGGCTTTTCCAATTTAAATATAGGACCTTTTAACGTGGATTAACTCCACGACCACAAATTGAGATTACATGCCCTTTTTATGCGATATCGCAGTGACTGATCCCCTAGGCTTTTGCATCAACAAAGGAATATGTGAAGACAAACTCATTATTTTGATTATTTTCTTTAACCTATGCTTTTGCATCATCCTCATTGATTCTTATCTTTCCCATTTTAAAATTTAACCACTCAATTCTCAAACATAAAATAGATATATGCTTTCACTTCTTGTCTCAGATATACTCTCTTGTCCTTTGGATGGATTTTGCCTGCAAATTTTTTTGACATTTTAATTATGTAGGTTTGAACTACAACATCAACTCCAATTAGGGACAGTGTCTTAACCTACAAGACACTAAGAATAGTAGGCCAATAGCCTTGTTTGGCATGGAGTAGAAAATTCTTTGAACCTTTTAACTATAAAATCTTGAAATCTCCCTAAAACTTATTTCTCCTAAACATCTGATCCTTATTCTCCAATTTATAAAACTGAAATATTGAATTAAAACTATTGCAACTATAAATCAAATGCTCATTTATTGAGCTTATTTGTATACAAGGGCCCTACCTATATACAATACTGAGTTTAATCAAGTATAATCAACCTTCCAATGATACCATTTTAGCATTTGATTACTTTCCCTTATTCCATCTCCTTGTTGAGATTTTAAAAGAGAAAATAAAATGGATAAGAAAGCTTCAATAAGAAGTGGTTCATACTTAGAAGGAAGTATGTACCACTTCAGTCTCCCTATCTTGTGCATGTGGTAGTGAAGAAGGCCAATTATATATTACTTGTTGGATAATAGTAGGTAATTCAGTTTCATAAACATCAACTTGTTTTTAATAATCCACCGTACATACCTGGGTTGATCAAGGACCACAACAATATGACAAAATTGCAAAAATAATTATGGCCTTTAGATCATTAAAAAATATCATTTAAAAATGGTTGTTATATAACTGATAGGCCCACAAGTGTGACTGGTAGAACCTTGTCCATGGATATCCTGTGATATCATGGTAATGATATTTTGGTTTACCGGGATTATCAATGGAGTTACGAGTTTGACAATAACCAACACGACATGCATTGTGGTAGCAAGGAAATATTATGCATGTTTCTCCTTGCAGTTCGGTATTGGCATTGTTGATTTTCTTTTTCTTTAAAAAAAAAAAACCTAAATTCCACACAAACAATGAGAGAATATATTGAACCATATTCCAATAGATTTTGTTTCCATTGCTTTTGATGATATGGGGACTCTTGGCATCATGCGGATCTTTAAATCATAAATTTGGAGTCTAAATTGATTATGGGCATGTGTGAGATCCGAGCCAAAAATTATTTTGTTGTTTGTGTGCTTCCGTTCCAAAATTTCCAAGAGATATTTTTTATAAAGTTCACCAAAAAAAAAATTATATACTCCTCAAATTCAAGTTCAAAAGGTGTTATTTTATAGTGACGCTCTCAAAATAGATTACAAAGCTAGTCATGTGTCGCCATTTAATTATAGAGGTGAAAAACATAATATGAGGTGAACCCTCACACAAAACCTTTTTCACCATTGGACAACTTACATAGTGGCTCTAACTGAATCTCATATCCGAATCTTGGAAGGGGAGGATGAGATTATATGGGAAATTGCAGAAAATGGTCGGTACTCTCCCAAAAAGGGATATCTTTACCTTGTCAATAGACATAGACCACAACAAATTGATATATGGTGGAAAGGTATTTGGAAGCTCAAAGCCCCCCCTAGAACAAGACTTCTCATGTGGTCAATTTTGAAAAACAAAATCCTGACCGGAGACAACCTGATCAAGAGAGGTCAACATGGGCCCTTTTGGTGCTGATTATGTAAAGACAGTTCAGAAACAGTGGATCACCTATTTCTAACCTGCCCCATTACTATTGAACTCTAGAATACTACGCTCTCACATTCCCCTACACCTAACTCATAGAGAGGTCAAGCTATAAGGGAGGTTTGGGCCAAGTGGTGGACAATAGCATCCTTGCCAAAAGCAAGGAACCTCCCCCTTCTCATTAGCTGGGAAATTTGGATTTCCCAGAACCGCCTCATCTTTCTGGATACCACCCCTCACTGTCCCTCCATCACAGCCCGAATCCTAGCCGATTATAGTAATATTCCTAAAGATGATGATAACACACCCCCCAGACATATCATTTCAGAATCCATAGATCACTCCCAGCCTTGGGCCTATTTTGATGGATCAGCGCAAGAAGCAGGATGTGTGGGGGAGGGGGGGGGTGTTGTCGTACTTTACTTAATTGACTCCCATTACTATCACATACAAATGGGACTTGGAGGAGGCACAAAAAACTATGCAGAACTCATCACAGCCAAACATCTCATTCATTTTGCTATTGAAAGAAACTGCAGGAATCTACAAGTGTTTTGGGGACTCAAAAATTGTATGCAATTGGATAAAAAAAACATCAATATGTCATGCTTACACTCTGTGACACATTTTGGATGAGGTCCATAGATATATATATCATCTTTTAACAATTTTTCATTTCGTCATATCTATAGGGACGAAACTCACTCACTGACCAACTTTCCAAAGAGGCAGTGATCCGACCACGCGACATCTCGATGATACAGGAACATAGAGATGGGGTGCACTACCAATATTATCACTGCCCTTATATGGACCATGTTGAAAATGCTCACCAAGAGCCTAATATTATATGATATGCGACTTTTTTTTTCCTGTTTATATCTATTTTTCTTTTATACCTACAGCTACATGTTACATAAAAATACTCTCTGCGTAGAGTAATCTAAATTTTGATAACTAAACAGTACGTATCTAAGGAAATGTCTCCCTGTGTGGAGAACATATATATAGCTGCTTCTATATTTTGACAGGCTTACAGCCTTTTAAAACTGCATACGCACACAACATTTACAACATGTAATTTTCCTTAATATTAATGAAAATTATGATTTTTCCAAGGGGAAAAATAAACTTTGTCGCCATTTCGAGATTATTTTCTTTGACTTTCCCTTGGAATAATAATGATTTTCATTATATACCATGACTGGATATATTAGATGGGGAAAGCTCGTTGTCAAATTGAACCGATGTTTCTTGAAAAATAAGCTTTTGTTTATGCAAAACCTTACCATATATGGATCTTTAGAAGCATAACTGGACTTATTTATAATTTAAATCAGTGCAATTTATCAAGCACTTTCGAATTTGTTCACTATTCCCTCGTCTTGACATTTGTGTGTTGTCACGAACTTTGGAGAATCAATTACTGAAATTCCCTTAAAAACCTCTTAAATATATCCAAAATTATATTTTTCTTCGTCATTAGAATCATTATAATTTTCAAAATTGAGTCATTTTTCTCCCCTTCAATACATTTCTTAATCGAAAAGCATTTGCAACTAGTGGCTTTTCCAATTTAACTATAGGACCTTTTAACGTGGATTAACTCCACGACCACAAATTAAAATTATATGCCCTTTTTATGTGATATAGCAGTGACTCATCCCCTAGGCTTTTGCATTAACAAAGGAATATGCAAAGACAAACTCATTATTTTGATTATGTTCTTTAACCTCTATTTTTGCATCACCCTAATTGATTCTTATCTTTTCCATTTTAAAATTTAACCAGTCAATTCTCAGACATAAAATAGATATATGCTTTCACTTCTTTGCCCAGATATACTCTCTTGTCCTTTGGATGGATTTTGCCTACAATTTTTTTTTACATTTTAATTATGTAGGTTTGAGTTACAACATCAGCTCCAATTGGGGACAGTGCCTTGACCTACAAGACACTAAGAATAGAAGGCCAATAGCCTTGTTGGGCATGGAGTAGAAAATTCTTTGAAACTTTTAACTGTAAAATCTTGAAATCTCCCTAAAACTTATTTCTCCTAAACATCTGATCCTTATTCTCCAATTTATAAAACTGAAAAATTGAATTAAAACTACTTCAACTATAAATCAAATGGATTTTTATTGAGCTTATTTATATACAAGAGCCCTACCTATATACAATACTGACTTTAATCAAGTATAATCAACCTTCCAATTATACCATTTTAGCATTTGATTACTTTCCCTTATTCCATCTCCTTGTTGAGATTTTAAAAGAAAAAATAAAGTGGATAAGGAAGCTTCAATAAGAAGTGGTACATAGTCAGAAGGAAGTATGTACCACTTCAGTCTCCCTATCTTGTGCATGTGGCAGTGAAGAAATCCAATTATATATTACTTGTTGGACAATAGTAGGTAATTTATTTTCATAAACATCAACTTGTTTTAAATAACCCACCGTACTTACCTAGGTTGATCAAGGACCACAAGAATATGACAAAATTGCAAAAATAATTATGGCCTTTAGATCATTAAAAATTTTCATTTAACAATGGTTGTTATATAACTGATAGGCCCGGAAGTATGACTAGTGGCAACTTGTCCATGGATATCCTGTGATATCATGGTAATGATATTTTGGTTGAATAGGATTATCAATGGAGTTACAAGTTTGACAATAACCAACACGGCGTGCATTGTGGCAGCAAGGAAGTATTATGCATGGTGTTCCTTGCAGGTTGGTATTGGCATTATTGATTTTCTTTTTCTTTTTTTAAGTAAAACCTAAATTCCACACAAACGGTGAGAGAATATATTGAACCATATACCAATATATTTGTTTCCATCGCTTTTGATGATATGGGGACTCTTGGCATCATGCAGATCTTTAAATCATAAATTTGGAGTCTACATTGATTATGGGAATGTGTGGGATCCGAGCCAAAAATTATTTTGTTGTTTGTGTGCTTTCGTTCCAAAATTTCCAAGAGATATTTTTTATAAAATTCACCAAACAAAAAATTATATACTCCTCAAGTTCAATTTCAAAAGGTGTTATTTTACAGTGATGCTCTCAAAATAGATTACAAAGGTAGTCATGTGTCGTCATTTTACTGTAGAGGTGAAAAACATAATATGAGGTGAACCCTCACACAAAACCTTTGTTGCCATTTTGAGATTATTTTCTTTGACTTTCCCTTGGAATAATAATGATTTTCATTATATACCATGACTGGATATATTAGATGGGGAAAGCTCGTTGTCAAATTGAACCGATGTTTCTTGAAAAATAAACTTTTGTTTACACAAAACCTTACCATATATGGATCTTGAGAAGCATAACTAGAATTATTTATAATTTAAATCAGCGCAATCTTATCAGGCACTTTCGAATTCGTTCACTATTCCCTCATCTTGACATTTTTGTGTTGTTGTGAACTTTGTAGGACCAACTACTGAAATTCCCTTAAAAGCCTCTTAAATATATCCAAATTTATATTTTTCTTCGTCATTAGAATCATTATAATTTTCAAAATTGAATTGCTTTTCTCCCCTTCAATACATCGCTTAATCGCAAAGCATTTGCAACTAGTGGCTTTTCCAATTTAAATATATGACCTTTTAACATGGATTAAGTCCATGACCACAAGTTGAAATTATATACCTTTTTTATGCAATATAGCAATGACTGATCCCCTAGGCTTTTGCATCAACAAAGGAACATGCGAAGACAAACCCATTATTTTGATTATGTTCTTTAACCTCTGCTTTTGCATCACCCTCATTGATTCTTATCTTTTCCGTTTTAAAATTTAACGACTCAATTATCGAACTTAAAATAGATATACGCTTTCATTTCTTTTCCCAGACATACTCTCTTGTCCTTTGGATGGATTTTGCCTGCAATTTTTTTGACATTTTAATTATGTAGGTTTGAGCTACAACATTAGCTCCAATTGTGGACAATGCCTTGACCTACAAGACACTAAGAATAGTAGGCCAATAGCCTTGTTGGGCATGGAGTAGAAAATTCTTTGAACCTTTTAACTGTAAAATCTTAAAATCTCCCTAAAACTTACTTCTCCTAGACATTTGATCCTTATTCTCCAATTTATAAAACTTGAAAACTGAATTAAAACTACTACAACTATAAATAAAATGCTCATTTATTGAGCTTATTTATATCCAAGGGCCCTACCTATATACAATACTGACTTTAATCAAGTATAATCGACCTTCCAATGATACCATTTTAGCATTTGATTACTTTTCCTTATTCCATCTCCTTGTTGAGATTTTGAAAGAGAAAATAAAGTGGATAAGGAAGCTTCAATAAGAAGCGGTATATACTCAGAAGGAAGTATGTACCACTTCAATCTCCCTATCTTGTGCATGTGGTAGTGAAGAAGGCCAATTATATATTACTTGTTGGACAATAGTAGGTAATTCATTTTCATAAACATCAACTTGTTTTAAATAATCCACCATACTTACTGGGTTGATCAAGGACCACAAAAATATGACAAAATTGCAAAAATAATTTAAAACAAGTTGAATCTTCTTGTTTCAGGGAAAAGAACACAATTGAGGGTTTGGAATTGCTTGAGTATATGAGACAGGAAAAAATTATCTTGACATGTACGAGAAAATAGATAATAGAACTGATAAAAAAGAATAAAAATTCCTTGAAAAATATCATCATTTGATACCTAGTCTTTCCCTGCTACTTCTTCATCGGTTTTTATGAAATCTTCGCTAGTGAAATCACTAGATGAATGATTAATAGCCAATAATCTAAATATTTTTCTCCTTCAAGAAATATATTTAAACACCCAGGGAAAAATATCCTCATTCATTCGCTCCTCGACAACAACGGAAATTGATGTTGACACCCTATAGATAGTTCTTGGTTGCAAGGGAACCATTGCCCAGGAAATCTACAAATCTATTTAAATATTTTAGAAGACTTAATGCCCAGAGACCAAATACTCTGGAGTGCAATACCTACTTAGTCTTGGAGATTAATGAAAGATCATCAAACTAGCCTTTTCTTGATGATTACATACTTCTTAAATGAGTAGGATAAGAAGAGGAATTTGAAGGATGAACATGATTTTAATTTGGACCTAATGGAATCCAATCTTCAAACATAGAGAATGAACAAATGAATGTAACAAAGTAAACAAAGGAAAATGATTGTGTTGAAGTTAATGGAGTGCCCATTAAGGCCTGATGAAGAAGGAACATGTATTCTTTGCTACAAGATGTAACATCAACAAATTTGCACCAATTGTAGGAGGTGACCTATTGCATCATAAGTAAACTTCAATGAATAAAAACAAATTTGGAAAAAGAACACCACAAGAGAGAAACACCACCCACTATAAAACACCACAAATTTGGAAACATTCTTCTTCAAAATTTATCATTTACCACAAAGAAAATTTAGTGTTACATAGTTAAAAATATCCCAAAATTGGAGTCTCTGAACCCCTACAAAATATTAATCTTCAACTTTGTTTTTGCTCCTAGGCTAACAATTTTTTATTAGTTTCAAAACTAATTTTAAAAACAGTTATAAAAATATTTTTTTTATAATTTTTTATAATAATATTATATATATGGAAATCGATCCTCCCTTACAAAGCAAATCTTGACTCTTTTCAACCTTTGTTTTCAAACTACACTACAGTTTTTTTCAACCTTAAATGGGAATATAAAGCCATATTAGAAGTGAGGTACGTTGGCCCTGGCTGTCATCATGCATACGTCATAAAAATCCATGAACAGTTTTGAGAAAAGCATAAACTACCTCCGGAGACTTCCTTTGGCAGTTTCTGGAAATGATGAGGTGTATCGTTGAGATAAATTCTAGTCATCGATCTGGAGATGGATGGTTTTGAAATACAGCTTCCCGATAGTTCCATATCGCTTAATATGAGGTGAAGCCTCACACATAACCTTTGTCTCCCTTTGGAGATAATTTTCTTTGACTTTCCCTATTTATAGGGAGAACCAAAATAAGGACCACTTACAAAATATATTCCTATGCTACTGAACTACACAGCTGTCTCAGCATGCGATTAGACTAGTTGTCTAAATGATTACATAACAGACTTGATTCTTTTCTTGAAAATGGAAAATTAACAAAACCTGTAAAAACATGAGGTTTCATGATTGACACAACAAAATATCTCCAATGCCGATTCCTCTTATTTCCTTTGATCATGCCACGCCTCTGCCATTGTATTCCTCCATGGTTACTGACCAATGAATTTGTTGCTTTCTCCCTTTAACTTCTTGAATCTCCCCTTTTTGGAGTTGGACGTGATCGAGTGTGGTGGCATTAGAGGCGTTTTGGAACTTATTTTTTGACTCATCCATCCTTTATTACCTTTGTGCTACACTATTAGGGCCCAATACATCCTATAACTTACCATAGTGCGACTTCGAAGCCGCAACACATCGTAACTCTATTTAAAACGAAATTACGAAAACATAAAATTCTAATGCCTTTAGCCCTAATTATTCTTACCCCCTTTTGTTTATCCTCGATAGGACCACTACCTGTGAACACTAGTATAGCACTTAGGTGTTGTAGTATCAAATCCTTCATCCATCGTAACTTTATTTAAAAGAAACATTACAAAACCATCAAGTTCCTATTTCTTTAACTCATTTTGCAGGGGGGGATTGTCTCTTGGTTTTATCCACTCTCGCCCTTGGTTCTTTTGAATCCCTACGACCAAGTGCCTCTCCACGTCAAAGCTCCCTAGGCATCGTAACTTTTTGAAAATGTTTTTACCACAGAGTTCCAATATCTCCACCTTGATTAGCTCCATAGAACTTGGGTGCTCAGACCTGGTCTACGCCCTTGGTTTGTTGGGTCCTCATGACCAAATGTCAATCTCATCGAATCAAAACATTCCCATAAAAAAAATTAGACAGGAGTTATGAAAAATCCAGCCTCTGAAACTTTGGCCTCTGGGATGACGTCATGCTGCCATTGTAAACTCCACATGGCGTTTCCTTAGTGGTGACACGTGTCATGCAGATTCGCCCCGCTAGACCACCCAAAAATGTTGAAACTAACTGCCATATTTCCTCCGTACTACCACATCATGTCGACATCATGTGACTTTTCAACTCTCGAGGGCCAATTACCTATTGGCATGTTTCCTTCGAGAGGAGAGAGAAAGGGTCCCTCGGTTCTTGATATTTCTTATGATTTCCTTTGTAATTCTATTCACCCAGCGACTTCAGTGTTTATAAAGAATTAAATTTATAAAGAGTTATGAGGTTTCGACCTCCAATATTCCAAGGTCCTAAGGTTCATGCCTACTACAAGGTTCATCCTATTGAGGTTCCGATCTAGCTAACCTTCGAACTTCTTGCTCCAACATTCCCTGCTCCTACATGCCATTTCGGGTCCCTTTTAAATAAAATATTGTGGCTCCTCTATTCCAACCTCCGATATCCTAATATGCCTTATGCTTTGAGGTTCTGATATCGAGTCCCTTTTGATTAAAATGTTGTGGCCCCTCTGTTCTGACCTCTGATATCCTTATATGCCTTATGCTCTGAGGTTCCAATATCGAGTTTCGGTGGTCGGCCTTCTTTTTGGATTTTGAACGTAGACTCTACCTTTTGGCTTTCCCTTTGGACACCATTTGACACAATTATAAAAAGGTATAACAGGTGACAACATTAGCTCCAATTGGGGACAATGTATTGCAAGCAATGCATTGAGAACCTATAGATTAGTGCCTCTATCTATTGGGCATGGAGTTATTTTATTCAAGTACATAAAAAGAAAAAACAGAAGCAGTAAGAACTTAAAACATTACTAGCATGTACAATGGCTCACCGGCATATACAGTGGGTGAAAATGGACCTCTTAATGTTGAAAATAGAGTTTGAGAAATTTCCCATTCATAGGCAGTTCAAGCACCTCACCGTCCAAATTTTCCCGTAAGAAGGTGTTGTTTCCTTTTGCTTCAAATATATTGAAAGGTCCAAACCACAAGGGATCGAGCTTCCCATGCTTTCCCTTGTCCTCTCTCCTAACATCCTATCTGAGCACCAAATCTCCTAGTTGTAAGGATCCGTCCCTTGCCTTTTCATCAAAAAGATCCTTCATCTTGTCCTGATATTTAATCAAATTATGACTTACCTCCCCTCTGGTTTCTTGAAGTTCTGCCAGCTGATTTATTCTCCTAGTCAGATAATTTGTCTCCTCCTCAATATCCTATATAATTTTAGCAACTTGCATGGCTAGTTGTGTGGGGAAAATTATAGCCTTTCCATATACCAACTCAAAGGAGACTTCCTAGTTGACCTCTTGGTAGTGACTATGTTGGCCCATAGAGGAAACTTCAGTTGTGAGTCCCAGTTTTTATGATTTCTAATATGGTCTTTTCAAAATCCTCACTAGAGTTTTATTTGAAGATTCAGTTAGTCCATATCCCTATGGATAGTAGGTGGTGGAGTGGCCCACGATGATATTGTACTTTTGGCAGAAACTAAGAAACTTGGGTGACTTAAACACATGATCATTGTCAGTGATAATCTTCCTTTGACAACTAAATCTAGCAAGGATATTCTCCTCCATAAACTTAATGACCATTGCATTAGTTGCATTTCTGTCTAGGATGGCCTCCGCCCATTTTGTGAAGTAATTAGTGGTTGTAAGTATCCATTTGTTTTGACCACTGGGGAGGGGTGCCAACTTCTACTTCTCTGCAAAAATATGGCATTTCTAACATGTATGAACATATGTATGCACCTCACCAAATAGTTTGGGGCAATAGAAACAAAATTTGAGGATTTTATGGGTTGTGGCTCTCTAACTTTAATGTGCCCCACAAACATAACTATGGAATTCATCAATCACCTTGTGAATATCCTCTTCTACCATGCATAATAGCAAAATCCCCACCGGGTCCTTCCAATACAGCTGGTTATTTGAGATAACAAACTTTTGAGCTTCTAGTCTCAAGGCTCTGTATTTAACTTTGTCAAAGTTCAATGGGCATTTCAGGAAAGTAAATAATGAACCAGATACTTATACCACTATGAGACAAGGTACTTAATCTGAATTCTTTGTGTTGAGGTCTTAATATTATTTAGTTCCTCTTCTCCTCCACTTTGTATTTAACTTTGTCAAAGTTCAATGGGCATTTCAGAAAAGTAAATAATGAACTAGATACTTATACCACTATGATACAAGGTACTTAATCTGAATTCTTTGTGTTGAGGTCTTAATATTATTTAGTTCCTCTTCTCCTCCACTTTCTCCTTCCTTATTTGTCAGCAAGTTTATGCCCAAGGCTTGATAGTTAGCCTCAGAAACTATTTTAGCTAATCCCTGCCCCTTGATCAACTTAGTGGGTTCAATATCCATGTCATATTATTGAATCTTGTCAATTCACTTGCCCCTCTTACCTTTATTGTCTCCCTACACGAGAATGTCTTTCATAGAGTTTGTTGGAACATACACTATTATATTTTACTACAAGATGTAAATTCTAAAACCTTCAAAGCTTTGACCAAGGAATAGGCATGTTTATCTAAGATATTGTACTTTAGTTCTGCCTCTTGCAACACTTGGCTAAAAAATGTAATTGGTTGTTCCCGCCCTTCACTATTTTTCTGCAATAATACAGTTGTCATTGTGTTAGGAGAGGCAAAAGAAAAAATAAGAATGGACTATGATAATATGGACTATTTAATACTGGAGCTTCTACAAAAAAAAAAAAATTAACTATAGAGAATGACTCTCAAGCTTCCATATTCCACTTGAATTCCCTAACTTTCTTCAACGTTTCTGTGATTTCTTTGACAATTTCAGCATAGTTTGGTATAAATCTTCTTAAAAAATTAATTATGCCCAAGAAAACCTGAATTTCTTTTATATTCCTTGGTAATGGAATATTATTAATAGCCTCCACCCTTTTGGGATCAATCTTTACTCGTTCCTTTGCCACAATGTGGCCCAATAATTTCCCTTCACTTAAAGCAAACTGTGGGTTTAAGGATAAACCATAACTTCTACATTTTTCAAAAGTGAGCTGCAAGTGCTTGAGGTGCTCTTCATATAATTCAAAGAGAATAGTTATTCCATCTAGGTAGATCACTATTAATTTATCCTGCTCTCCAACAAATTTTATATTCATTTCTCTCTAGAAAGTAGCTCCAACATTTATGAGGTTGAAATGAATTCTAACATACATAAGTGTGCTCCATGGTGTAGTAAAAGTTATTTTCTTCTTATCCTCGGGATGTACAATGACTTGGTTCTATTCGTAGAAATCATCCATCATGGATATTCGGCAAACCCTACCACTTTTTGCATAATGTAATCCATTTTAGGCAAAGGATAGTTATCTTTCTGCGAGGCCTTATTCAAAATTTTGAAATCTACACAGCCTTATTTCCCCATTCTCCTTCCTGATTGGGACTAAATTTTATACCCTGTCTGAGTACCTCAAAGGCATAATTATCTTAGCCTCTAATAGTTTCTTCACCTCCTTTTCAATTGCTGGGAGAAACATAAGATTATTCTTCCTAAGTTTTTTCTTATATGGCTTCACCCCAATTTTTAAAGGAATTTTGTGTTGTATGAAAGAGGTGTCAAAAGTATTTAAATCCTTATATGACCAAGCAAATGCGTCCACGTACTCTTTGAAAAGGTCAAGGTATATTTGTTTGTATTCTTTAGGAACTCCTTTAGCTAGCTTAATGACTTTATGATCTTCTTGTGTCAATATTACAATCTTCCACGTCTTCCTCAAGCTCTTGCTCAGTTGGATTAGTAGCCACATGATTTGAGTTGAAAATCCTTTCCAATGGAACCAACCCTCTAGGGATGGTATTCCCCTTTAGCTACAAGATATTGTGACCAACAATGGATTCCTCCCAACCAACATGTTGTTCACATGTCATCTCCTCATCCTCCTGATCATTCATCGAGTTTGATAATTCTCCAATGACCTCCATGAAGCGCTTTATCTGTTCTTCATCCTCAAACACCTACCAATACTTCACATTGTCTAGTACCGATGGCATGTACCTAACCTTGACTTCATATCTGAGCAAGCGAATTTGGGGAGGCTTAAAATTACTAGTAGCGATGACCAAGGAGTATGCTATCCTATTATGCTCCATGGGAAGAAACTAAATATTGAAAGCTAAGAAAAAGTTCTCAATCAAATCCTATACTTCGTTCCTATAGGACTTCAATCTTGGATGCTTGGTTTGACTTTGATTTTTTATTTACTTCACCAACAACTCTAAATCCCCAAACACATTGAAGCACCTAATGTTAAGGTTTTTAGTAGCTTGCAACCCCAACAGCAAAGCTTCATATTCAACAACACTATTTTTGGCTTCAAACTCTAGCTTGAAAGAGAGAGGGATCAAGATGCCTTCTGGAGATACCAATAACACACATGCCCTATTTCCTTCCCTAGAATAAGAACCATCAAACTACAATTTCCATACCTTGTCGTGTTCCAATTATTTTTTACTCATTTGAATGGAACATTCCACATAGGTGTCTCCCATGATTTAATCATTCTCTTCTAATAATAGACAAGAAAAATCCTTCTCTTTACCATACACAGGAGCATTGTTTGAACAATCTACTTTTGTAATTGCCTTTGCGAATATAGATTCCTTGTATAACCATCGCTCATCTCCACCAAACACTGGAATGGTAGCATATGTTAAATCTGATTTAATAGACCCCCCAACCTTCATTCCCCATGATCTAGACAAAAGCATACAAAATCTTGTAGGGATGTCAACAACTACAATGTCCATCAGTACACTTTTTATTGGAATTTGAGCCAAATTTACCACTAGATCCTTGATCATACCCAAGCACTTTTCTCCTTTGGAAACAAAGGAGTATATAACTTTGAATGGTTTTGTTATTTTCAGTCCCAACTATTTCATCATAAATAAAGGAATTAATTTGTGAGATGCTCCTAATTCAAGCTGTTATCACAAAACCAGACCCTGATAGGCTACTGATCAGGAAGACTTTGAGTAACTATTTCAAAACAAATTTTTGGCTGAGGCTTAGCCTTCTCAGCCTGAGAGGACTCTCTCACTGGGTTAAAGATTTTAATTTAACAATTAGATGGCTAACTCTATGAAAAATCAAACAAAAAGGTATAAATGGTTGAAATGTCAATCAACAAACATCCATTGAGCTATGGAGTCTGAGCATGTTTTAGTACAACAGAAATACTAGCTTAACATGGAAGTCAGGGCATAAAGAGTCTTAATACATCAACAAAATAGAGTCATAATGCAAGGAACACAGTTCATAAACACATGAAGGAAGTTAGAGCATTATCAATGAATTCTAAGTAACATGTGTTCATACCACTGCAAGTAGGTAGATAAAGAAAGCCATGAGAAAATCAAACATTAAAACTCTCTCTGAATCTTGAGTAGTGAAGCCAAAATCTTTGTATTAACATAAAAAACATGCAGTCTCTTACAATAACACAGTATGCTTGTTTCTTTCAAAAATTTCCAACCTTAAGGCCTTCCACCTCTTGTCCTTTATAGATTTTTCATTACAATCTTGGATTCCCTGATCCAACGTGAGGGGAATTTGAATTTCCTATCTTGACACCTATTTATTCCTAAAACAAACTACTAATTACAAGTAGTAGTTATCTAACAGTCTTAGAGTCCTAATACAATTAGGAGTACAACTCCTTATTATGACAGTAACAACTTAAACTCGGAAATAAATTCAATGTTTGACAGCTGCTCCTCCTTAACTTCGACCTTGGTGATGACCATAACCCTACTGTTGGCCTTCAATAATTTCTCCTTCATCTGTCTTGAAAACTAGGAAATTGTCCCCTGCAGTGCAATCTTGGTCTTACATGATGTTCCTCGAATCTCCTGCTGACCAAACTAGCCCCTTTAATCATATAACACATGTTGAATTTAGCCATAGAACCCTACTCTTACACTTGTGCCAAAACTAAACTCCTTGAAGTTGCCCGAAGAAATTCAAGCTAGATGAGCTACGAAATGAACAGTTGTTTTTGTAGCGCAAGGCTTAGTTCTTGCATATATCTTTCATTTCTTAAGTTTTTCTTCACTTAGGCTTTAAACCTTCTTAAATGATCTCCTTACATTTCTGTAGTAGCATCCTTCTTCAAAAATAACCACTTTCTTCCTTCGAAGATTTACCAAAAAGAACAAAATTGCTCCTATAGCAGTTTCGTAGCGCGCTATGAAACTGTTGTGCATGTCACCTACAGTAGTTTCGTAGCGCGCTACAAAACTACTGTGTGAATCAATTTACATATTCTTTTTTCAAAAAAAAAAAATTTAAGGATTCTTCACAGCTGTTTCAACATGTACATATGCCACATATACTTGAGATCACCCATCCATGAAACAACTTCAAAAAGTAATTTTTTTACTTCAACCAAAATTGTATTAGGATTTCATCAGTTACTACCTTGTTTGTTTTTGCTGAGGCTGACCTCTAAACTTGTTTAGCTGAATTTCCAGGTCTTCAATTTTTCTTTTCATCATCGTGATATTAGTTCTTAGTCTATCATTGATCATTCTGATGTACCTTTCTTCCTTGATTGCAGGGATAGTCTAGGTGAAGTATTGAGCATCTCTGCCAACTACTTCAGGTTTTGGAACTTTTCCATCTTCCCACATGGCCTTTATTCTTTTGAAATTGGCTTTTTCGATTGCACGTTTCCTTTACCTTTTCTTAAGTTGAGCAATCTCAAGACTAGAAAGCTTTAATTTCTTCTTGACTTCCTCAAAGTTATTTTCTTCTTCTTGAGGATCAACTGCTCTGTTTTTGTCATCTTCGTGCATCAGTAATGGTTGCACTACTGGAACTACGGGCTCTTCACAGAATCCTGACATCTCCTCTGTCTCACTCACCTCCAGCTCTACCTCATGTAACCTTTTGGACTGCCTAGTCACAAACCTTCTAGGCTTAAAAACAAATTCTGAAACCTGATCATCAAACTGTAACTTTTTGGAGGATTTCATCTTTTTTTACTTTCTCTCACCTAATTCAATGAAGTCTACTTGGACCAGAGGGGACTCCACAATGTCAATTTCCTGGAGAAGATCATTCAAATTGCTCTCTGAGATTGGGCTTTCATCAGTGGCCACTGCTTTACCCTTTTCTTTGGCTATTTGGCTTCTAGTTACCATTCTCTGGACTATTTCACCAATGGACTACTCTTGTGTTGCTTCCTTAATATGAACTTTCTTCTTCTGTGACTGCTGAGGAGTATCTTGAACAGCCAATGGTGTTCTAGTCACTGGCTCCGTAACTTGTTTTATGGCCTTCAGTTTAACAAACCTGCTTGACCTTTCTTCTGCATGGTGACTAATCATTGGTGATGATATTTCCTTAGCCCTAGGGCTAAGTCCTGTTTTAGCTCTAAAACCAAACATGAATAGAAATGAAGACCACTCTCTATCTACCTTCTAAATTTCATGCAAGACCATTAATTTAACTAAGCCATGATGGAACAATGATGTTTCACATGCCTCTTTCTTCAACTATATTTTATCAGACATCTTGCCTAAGCTCCGAAACATAAAGAAAGGTAGATCTAGAGATATTATGCCAATGAAATGCAAAATGAGTTTGAAATGGTAAGAATGCACCTTGTGGTATCTTCCTTCATAGGTGAAATACTTTTTTATGCATGAGAGTAAGTTTGCAAATGATTCTTTGTCATAACCCCTTGGCACTACTTTAGTTAAATCTATGTCTACAAACTCTAGCTTTAGGAATATCTTGCAGGGTACCATTTCAAACTTGAAATTCTTAAACCACTTTTCCTGGCCTCTAAGAATTTCTATGACTAAAGATATCACTTCAGGGGAAACTGGAAATTCTAACACCCCAATATTTGTATGTGATCCTGTGAAGTTAAGAGAAAATTCCTTAGTCACCTGGCTATGTCCTCCCTGTATTTTCTCACGGAACCTCCAGCAACCTACTTTTTTGAAAGCTTATTCCACGGTTTTATCTTTTGTGAGGGCATCTAAGCCTTCAGGTTTAGTTCTCAGACAATGGCCTGACCTATGATTCTTTCTTTCTTCCGACATTTATCCAGATAGAACAACCTGGAAGAAAATCCCTTGCTTAATTGAAAAGATGCCTCGCTTGAATTTGATGAAGAGTTGCCTTGCTTGAAACCTGTGAAATAATTTTGGTCTCAGCTCACTCTGGACTTGTTTACTTTGAACTTAAGAATAGCAGCAAGTGTCTCTTGCATGCATATGAGCAAGATCAACACGGATATGACCAGGATGAACTAACCCTTTCCTCTTTTGAAATTTGAAATGACTGCAGACAAATAACCCCTAACGAATCTAATGATGGATATGAATGTTTGCATGTAAGTGGTAAGGTTCATGGACTGACACCTGATGATGAAAATCTAACGGATTTTGGTGGATTTGACAGCTAGACTTGATTGAACACAAATCCCTGATTTCATAGCGCATCCAATGTAAATTTGAGGTTTTTCGCTACAAAAACACCTAATTACAAATCCCCGATTTCATAGTGCAAGTAGTGTAGTTTCAGGACTTTGTGCTACGAAAACGCCTAGACAGTTTCGTAGTGCGTTCAAAAGTTTGAAATGACCAGACGCATGCAACTTAAAACATGATATGGGATCCATAAGGGGAAAAACAAGGTTGTTGAACTTTGTTTGGTGATGGAAATGAGACTCTAACCCTATGACTTAGACTCTAAAAACATAAAAATGACTTAACCATGACTTGACCATGACTGACACAAAAATTTAGAAACCATGTAGGTTGTCCAAATTTTTTAAGAAATTTTTATAGTGATAACGGTGGCTCCACTTGGAATAGTGTGCCCTTGTGGTACACTAAGAACCTACAGTTCCAGTGCTTTATCCATTTATAACAAAAACAAAATTTTTTTTGACATGCATCCTCTTTGGGCCTTCACCTCGGGCTTAAGATTTCTATTTCAGCTTGTCATTATTAGCAAAAAATGACAAAAACGAATATATACAATGTTATGAGAGATTGGTAATACTTCAACAATGATAATGCTTTAGGAACTTGCCACTAACAGGTCCTCCAGCATATGATGCTCCATCAATTTCATGAAGTATATTAGTGTTGTTCCCATGAAAGCCAGCAAGGTGAAAAAGACCCTTCCATAAATTCTCAAACTTACCATGTTTGCCCTTTTCTTCAATTTTGGCCTCCCATTTCAACACTTTGTCTTGAATTTGAAAACTATCTTCTTTGATCTTTTTATCAAATGTACTCTTAATTATGTTCTAAACATGTTGATGACTGTCATAGACTTCACTTCTCTTCTTAGGGCTATCAGCTGGTTGATTCTCCTTTGAATTGCATTTGGTTCTTCTTCAAGGCCTTGAATTAGCTTCATTATTGGTACTCCAAGTGATGTTGGAAATATAGCTTCAGCACCATAAACTAGTTCATATGGCGAAGTCCCAATTGATCTCTTTGTACAAATCCTATCAGCCCATAAGGCATACTTCATCTCTAAGTGCCAAGCTTTCTTGTTCTCCTGCAATAACTTTTTGATGATTCTAACAATGCTCTTGTTTGATGATTCAGCAAGACCATTGCCTTGCAGATAGTAAGCAGTAGAATGTCCAAGAGTAGTGTGATATTGATGACAAAAATTGACCAATTTCTTAGACTTGAAAGCTTGAACATTATTTGTTATAATCTTCATGGGGCAGCCAAATCGAGACAATATATCATTTTCTAGGAAAGAAATAATTATTGAATCATTAGCTTGCCTTGTTGGAATCGCCTCTATCCATTTGGTGAAGTAATCTATCGCTATAAGAATCCAGCGATGCTACCCTGATGAATGAGGATGTATCTCTCCAATAAATTCTAGCCCCCACTGCTGAAAAGGAGCTTCTACATAAATAGGGATCAAAGGTAAAGGTACAAGCTTCCTTCTTCCTTCAAAAATTTGGCACTCATGACATGCATCGATCTTCGTATAGATATCCTTAAACATTGTTGGTAAAAAATATCTGGCTCTTAGGATTTTGTTTGTTGTAGCATTCCAATAATGATGTCCTCTGCAATCCCCTTTATGAAATTCTTCAATGACTTTATCAACTTCTTCTTCAAGGAGATAATTTAGCAAAATTCCTCCTGCATCTTTCCAAAACAGATTTTGATCATATACATAATATCTCAAAGACTTCAGCTTAACAAACCTTGCTTTGGACTTCGTTAGATTGGCGGGAGCTTTATTATTTTGTAGAACAAAAGCCACATCCTTATATCATTCTGAAACGAAGAATTTCTCATTAATTTGGACCAATTCTTCCTCATTTTCAGGAATTTCTGAGATTTTTGCATTCAGATTTACGTCAAGACAGTCCAGATTTGACTGAGTCATTAGCTTTGCCAAGCCTTGTCCCTTCACCAATTTGGTTGGTTTGATGTCTATATCATATTCTAGCAATTTGGCTATCCACTTCCCCTCTTACCATCAGGATATGCTTGAGTTAGAATATCCTTTATTACAGCACTTGGAACATATGCCACAATGTGAGAATGTAGAATGCAAATTCTGAAATCTTTTATAGCCTTTACCGATGCATAAGCTTTCTTTTCTAGAATATTGTACTTCAGTTCAGCATTTGCTAATGTCCTACTAAAGAAAGAAATAGGTGGTTCAATACCTTGCTTTCCTTTCTGTAGCAAGACCCCAGCAATAGTATTCTCAGAAGCAAATGTAAAAATAAGAAATTCTTTGGAAAAATCTGGATTGATGAGCACCGGTGCTTGTGTAAATGCCCTCTTGATTTCTTCAAAAGATTTCTCTGCTTCAGTTGTCCATTTAAAGTCCACTCATTTCTTTAACATCCTTGTTATATCCTTGACAATCTCAGCTAAATTAGGAATGAAATGCCTAACAAAATTCACTTTTCCAAGAAAATATTGAATCTCTTTCCTACTTCTTAGTAGATCTACTTTTTGAATTGCATTAACTCTATTTGGATCAATCTTAATTCCTTCTTTAGAAATCATATGACTGAGTAACTTTCTTGATGTTAAAGCAAAGATACTTTTAGTAGGATTAACAGAGATACCAAACCTTCTACATTTCAACAAAATTTTCTCTAGGTGTTTCAAATGATCCTCTTCTTTCTTTGAAAAGACTGCGATGTCATCAAGATAAACAACCATTGATTTATCCTTTTCTTCAACAAAATCAATATCCATTACTCTTTGGAAAGTGGCCCCCACATTCATGAGACCAAAAGGCATCTTGGAATACATGAATGTGCCCCATGGTGTTGTGAAGGTTGTTTTCTCCTGATCAACCGGATGCACAAGAATCTGATTGTACCCTAAGAAACCATCAAGCATAGACATTCTTTGTGAACCAACAATAGTTTGCATAATCGAATCCATCTTGGGAAGAGGATAGTTGTCCTTTAATGAAGCCTTATTCAAATTTATGAAATCAATACAAATTCTGATTTCTCCACTCTTCTTTCTAACCGGAACCAAATTTGCAAGCCAATTTGAGAATCTGATTGGGACAATGATTTTAGCATCAAATAGTTTCTTAATCTCCTTTTATATCAATGGCATGAGAAGGGGATTAATTCTTCTCAACTTTTGCTTGAAAGGTTTCTCATTTTCTTTAATAGGAATAGCTTGTTGAATAATGGAAGGATCATATTGTTTTAAGTCAGCATAACTCCAAGCAAAAACATCAACAAACCTTTTCATCATCTCAACATATTTGACTTTCATATCAGCTGAAAGAAACTTTGAAATTTTGATCATCTTAGGTAAATTTCTGAATGAACAACTTCTCAAGAGGAATTAGACCCTTTGGTATTGAATTATTTTTTAATTGTAAGACTTCAGAATTTTCTTTAGACTCAACAAGCATGTTTTGTTGATCTACTTGAGTACTTTCAATTCGATAAAATTCTTTACCTGTTGACTATCTTCAAAGACTTGCCAATTGGTAATATTTTCTGGTATAGCTGGTCTATGATGAACTTCAACCTCATATTTCTTAGAAGATTGAATAGGAATGACAAACAAACTTGCTGAAACAGCAAGAGAATCAGCAATGGAGTTTTGGTCTCTAGTTTTGATAGTGAATAATATGCTTGAAAATTTTCCAACATATCTAAAACTAGATTTCTGTATGCTCTCATTCTTACATCCTTTGTTTGATAGAAACCCTCAACTTGTCTAATAACCAATTCGGAATCTCCAAAGATAGAAATATTTTGAGCCTTCTTTCTTACCAAAACTTCTGGGCCCAAAATTAGAGATTCGTATTCAACCATATTATTTGTGTAATCAAAATTCAATTTGTAAGAGTAAAACTTACTTTCATCACTTGGACTTGTGATCCAAATTCCAGCTCCTGCCCCTTCTTTTCCTGTTGATCCATCAAAGTACAAAGACCACCATCCCTTCATCTCTTTGTCATTTTTCTCGCTAATTTTCTGAGTGCTGATTTTCTATTTTCACCTCTTTCAGTCCACTATCAACTGACTCATTAAAAATAATGGCAGATCCAAGTTCAGTATCAAAGGAATAAATAGGAAAATTCTAAGGTTTGTCTTTGTTGCTTACCATATAAGCCATTCTGGTCTCCTAATACAATCTCCTTTGCTCACCAAAAATAGGAATGGTGGCATAGGTGAGGTCCATTTGCATTGTGCCTTTGATTTTTGCTGCCCATGATCTTGATAACAACATCCCAAACTTTGGCGGAATGTCAACCACAACAATGTCCATAACAATTGTCTTTCCTAGGATTTGTGTTAGACCAACAACAACATCTTTGATTAAACAAATACATTGGACTCTTTTTGAATCAAAAGAGAATAAATCCTTATATGGTCTTGTTACTTGTAATCCTAACCTCTCTGTAATTACTTTGGGCATGAGATATTGAGAAGCCCCCGAATCCAACATAGCATTGTGTAAGGTCATATCATGAATACTAATGCTTATATAGAAAGGAGGAAACTCTTCATTTTGATCATCTTCTAACCTTGGACCCAAATATATAGTAGGATTATCTTCTTGCACATTTAAAATATCAGGAGCTCCTGGTTGTGAATTTAACATCTCTACAATCTTGCTTCTGTATTTATCTACCTTGAGAATCTCACTGAAAGCGACTGATATCTTAGTTTTTGCACTTTCATTCTTAAGATTGAAAACAGAAACAGTTTTTTCATCTTCTTTGATAGGAGGGAGAATTTGAGTGTCCTTTTACCAAGTGGGGAGTCCTCCTTACCTTTAGCAACCTTTGGGGTGTCCTTTTTGGGTTCAATAGCCTTTGAAACATCTTTCTTGGGCTGTGTTTTGTTTGTAATAATTGGCACATTTTTGTTTCTAAGATTGTATTGTTTCTACATTTCAAAGATAGCATGTTGATACCCTTTTAAATAGTCTAAAGGCTCTTCCCCTGCTTGGTCAAACTAGACTCATCATGTTCTTCTTTAGTCAAGAAAATTCCTGACATCTATTCATCAAGACAATGGATAGATTCTTTAGGAATCTCAGGATCATCTTCTTCATCAACCAAATTCTGCTGAAAAGGAGGTCTCATTGGAGGATTGGGCTACTGATTCCTATTTTCTCTTGGTCTTTGTTGGTTTTGAGGTCTCCTGAATTGAGGGTTTCTAAATTGAGGTTCCTATTGCACAAGGGGAGCAGAGATGTTTCCAAGAGCTAACCTATCCATCAACTTCTCCATAGTTTTCATCATTGAATCTAATTTATCTTTAGGAGTTGAAGAGGAAGGTTTCTCTTCTTCTTTCAATTTAGCTTTTCCCATTTTTTATTTTTTGGCAGCTACAATGTTTACCTCTACCTTTATTGCATCATTTTGCATGCCAGCAAGTGTGGCAGACTCTCTTTCTCTTAGCAGAAGAGAAAAATCAGAATCAAATGTTTCAGCATATCTCATTTGTGCTAAGGCTTCTAGAGGTTTCAAGCGAGCTAGAATTGAGTTAAACACTTTATTGAACCTCTTTGAGAAATTTTGAACAATTTCATCAGGTGCCCTTCTAAGATTGTTGTACTCAATAAGTGCTTGAACTGGATTAGTTCTATTTCCCCATTTCCTTAGAAAATTATCTTCAAATTCTACCCAATTATGAATGCTTCCTGGTGTAAGAGCTTTAAACCATTTTCTAACTTCACAAATAAAGGTCTGTGCAAATAGTCTTAGTTTCACATCCTCATCATCAACCTCCTCTCTATCAGCAAAATCATTAAATTCATCTACATGTTCTTCTGCTGTAATTTCTTCATCACCACCCCATGTTGGGATTCTTGCAGCATATTTTCTAGGAAGATCATGCAAAACAACAAGGAGTGCAAGTGGGGCATACCTAGCAGGTATAGCCATGATTAAAGGAGGAACAGTAGTTACAGGGATAAAAGGGACAGAGGATGAAGAACCGATATGAGGAGCACTGCTTGGTTTCTAAAAGCCACTAGGAATAGCAGAAACAGAATATGAAGAATTGATACAAAGAGGACTACTTGGGCTCAACAAACCAGTGACAAATGTACTCCAATTTGGAAGATGTAAACCAGCGTTAGATTTCAGTAAGACTTCAAAAGGATCAATTTCTTTCAGTTTATCTAAGGCCTACCTTTCTAACAGTAGCTTAGAGGTAACCACTTCCCAAAATTCTTCCTTGTCTTCTTGTGATACTGGGGCTAAGGTATCAATTCCTCTCTTTTGCATATCTAAGATAATACCAATGAGTTCTTCTCCATTTTCTGATCTAAACAACACTTCATGAAATTTATCATCAACTATTTTGTCTTCAAGACTTCTTGAGAATTCAGAGAGCAAAGATTTTGAATAAGATGGAGTACCTGATGTTTCTGAAAATCTTTAACTTGCTCTTAAAACAGTTTTCGGATTGTCCACAAGAGTAGGTGGATTGGGGTTAGGATTGCTCCGTGTATATCTCCTTCTCGAAGTGACCTTTAAAACTTTAAAAATGTATGGAGTCACCAAGGTAGATTGCAGCCTCGAAAGGTTATCTGAGCTCTTGCTACCTTCATAACTTCAGCTTCTTGATTTTGGGAATGAGTAATCTTCAGGCTCCTGGCAGATGCACCAAAATGTTATCACAAAACCAAACCCTGATAGGTTGTTGATCAAGAAGACTTTGAGTAACTATTTCAAACCAAACTTTTATTTGAGGCTTAGCCTCCTCAACCTGAGAGGGCTCTCTCACTGGGTTAAAGATTTTAATTTAAGGATTAGATGGCTAACTCTATGAAAAATCAAACAAAAATGTATAATGGCTGAAATGTCAATCAACAAACATCCATTGGACTATGGAGTCTGAGCATGTTTTAGTACAACAAAAAGACCAGCTTAACATGGAAGTTAGGGCATAAAGAGTCTTAATGCATCAGCAAAACAGATTCATAATGCAAGGAACACAGTTCATAAACACATGAAGGAAGTTAGAGCATTATCAATGAATTCTAAGTAACATGTGTTCATACCACTGAAAGTAGGTAGATAAAGAAAGCCATGAGAAAATCAAACATTAAAACTCTCTCTAAATCCTGAGTAGTGAAGCCAAAATCTCTGTATTAACATAAAAACATATTGTCTTTTACAATAACACAGTATGCTTGTTTCTTTTGAAAATTGCCAACCTTGAGGCATTCCACCTCTTGTCCTTTATAGATTTGTCATTACAATCTTGGATTCCCTGATCCAACATGAGGGGAATTTGAATTTCCTATCATGACACCTATTCATTCCTAAAACAAATTATTAATTACAAGTAGTAGTTATCTAACAGTCTTAGAGTCCTAATACAACTAGGAGTACAACTCCTTATTATGTTAGTAACAACTTAAACTAGGAAATAAATTCGACGTTTGACAGATGCTCCTCTTTAACTTTGACCTTGGTGATGACCATAACCCTGCTGCTGGCCTTCAATAACTTCTCCTTCATCTGTCTTGAAAACTAGGAAACTGTCCCCTGCAGTGCAGTCTTTGTCTTCAATGATGTTCCTCGAATCTCCGTTGACCTGTAAAAATTTCACCTATAGAACAAATTGATATATGCAATGTCCTAAAGCATAATACTTCTTTTACTTCTACAAAACATTAAGTGGAAGCATAATTGAATTCATGAGCAACATCAAGTAGTAACATGCATAACTGATCAAGAGAAATAATCACACATAACACAAGATATATCCAGGGGAAAGCACAAACACAAAACCCCAACCATGTATTATCAATCAAGTGCATATCCTCAACAACATACAAAAAGAATCAGCTCAATAGCTATCATGCTCTCTCTGTAATCAGAAGATCCTGATGATCTTCAATCAAAAGATGAAAATCATGGACTACCTAGGCCTCAATATATAGGCCACAAGTCCTCCAATCTCTTATAATAGATCCTTCTCCATGCAAGGAATACTTACTAGAAATATCCAGCATCTGATAGTACACTGTCCCACATCTGATCTCAACGGGGTCTCTAACAGAACTGATATGCAACAGTTATCCATGAGTGAATCCTCAGTTATCTAAAATAATAGTTGTCACATGCATGCAAGCATTAACAAACTATATTTTATTATTTTAACAACTTGTTAAAATAATCTAATTGAACTTGACTAGTTAGAACTAAGTCAACTGATTCTCTCATTATAGAACTCATACTTATTCCCTCAATCAGTGGGACAACTCATGTGCATGCTCACAAGGACTTTAAATTCGAATTTCCTTAACTAATTAACTCAACTAAATTAATTAATTAATATTTCCAATTGTTGTTAAGACCAAAATTAATTTTACTTCCTATAGATAGACTAGGCACTGCTATAAATAGGGACCCAGAAATGCTATTTTTAGAACTTTCTATTTTTAGAAGTTTCACCTCTCTCCCAATGTGGCCAATGAGCTCACTAGCCAAACTTCTATTTTTAGACATGCTATTTTTAGCAGGTCTATTTTTAGCACATTTTAAATTTAACATTTCTTGTTGCACTTTTTTCAAAAATTGGCACTGTCTAACAGATTGGTAGTCAGACCAGAAGGCACACTACATGATGTAATGGTCTTTGTAGACTCCTAGGAATACCCTGCAGACTTTCTAATAATTAATCCCAAAAACCGGCTAGATGGACACCCTTTAATCTTAGGTAGACCTTGGCTAGCAACTATTAACGCTCACATTGGCTGCTGACAAGGTAGTATGACTATAACTAGAGGGAGTAATGTCAAGAATTTAGCTTTATACCCTCTAGCACAGCCAAGCATAACAATAATGAAAGCTAACAAACAACCTATATCATATCTCACAGAAAACATTAGATCGCCTTTAACCATAGAAGATGCCCTCAAATTTAAAAAACAAACAGAGGACGACATCATTAACAATTTCATTAACCAACCAGAAACCAGATCCCATGTACAATGTCACATGATAGAGGTAGCATTTGATAATGAACTAGAAGAAGACCCTCTCAAAGACACTCATGATCAATCAATACCTACTACCTCTATTTCAAACAACAAAACTATAGAGATTGAGCCAGGAAAAACCTTGAACATTAACAAAAACCTGACTCATGAACAAGAAGAAAAGCTGGTCCAACCACTGAGAAAATACAAGGAAGCTTTTGCATGGGATTACCCGGACATGAAAGGAATTGATCCCCAACTATGTACGCACCAAATTTATACAAAAAATGATGCTAGACCCGTTCGCCAACCCCACGGAGACTAAACCCTCATCTTAAGGATATTGTAAAAGTTGAATTACAAAAACTTTTAGATGTAAACTTTATTGACCCAATATCTGACAGAAAGTGGGTCTCTCCACTAGTGGTTGTGCCAAAGAAGAATGGAAAGTGGAGGATATGTGTAGATTATGAAGAATTGAATAAAGCAACCCAGAAAGACCACTTTCCCCTTCCATTCATTGATTAGGTATTAGACACATTAGCAGGAAAGAAATTCTTTTATTTCCTAGATGGCTTCAGTGGATACAATCAGATTCAGATTACCCCTAAAGATGAGGATAAAACTACTTTTACCTGTCTTTGGGGAGCATTTGCTTACAAATTCGTACCCTTTGGCCTATGCAATGCCCTCCCACATTTCAGAGGGCCATCCTTGGCATCTTCTCAGATTTAATAAATGAAGGACTCGAAGTATATATGGATGATTTCACACCATATGGAGATGACTTTGAGCCAACACTAGACACATTGGAAAAGGTGCTACAAAGATGTATTTCCACCAGGCTTTGCTTGAGCCATTAAAAGTGTCATATGATGATGACCGAGGGACTCATATTACGTCATTATATATCAGCAGCTTGAATACAAGTAGATCCAGCTAAAATTCGGATAATTTTGTTAATCCCTACTCCTAACACACAAACAGAGGTACAAAATTTTATGGGTTTTTCTGGTTATTATAGGGGATTCATAGAGCATTTTTCTCAAATAGTTGCACCTCTATACGCACTAACTGGGAATGTTGATTTTATTTGGACAGATAAGTGTGACCATGCTTTCGAGGATCTAAAAAGGCTTGTATCAACAACCCCAGAGCTAAGGGGGCCAAATTGGGATTTGCCATTCCAAATTTCATCTTATGCTTCAG
>APFE031542769.1:10378-47436 GCA_000404065.3 Pinus taeda
AGGAGAGATTTTGAGAATCTCAACATGAAGGAGTCAGACAATATTGACTCATTCTTCACACATGTAATTGGTCTAGTCACACAGATGAGGACTCATGGAGAAACCATTGAAGATAAGAGGATTGTGGAGAAAATACTGAGGGTCTTACCCTCAAAGTTTGATGCTATTGTCACCACCATTGAAGAGACAAAGGATCTCTCAAGCTTTTCAGTTGATGAGCTACATGCATCACTGATAACACATGAGCAGAGATTGAGTAGGAATCAGAACTCATCTCTAGAGCAAGCCTTCAAGACCCAGATGTCCTTTGTGTTGGACACCTAATCCTAAAGGGTTAGCGTGGAAGCCGAATGGACAAGCAGTCCAAGGGACCTTGCGATGTGAATCCCAACGGTCACCAAATGTACTATAAATGTATATCAATTTGTTAATAAAATAGTACTGAATGATTTATCTTTCCTATTGTTTTCCTATTTGTTCTCCCTGACCATGTCTGTTTAACATGGTATCAGAGCCATGATGTGTGGCCTGTGTAATTGCCTTAAATAGTGCTGGCCTGTTTAAATCTGTCCTGCCTGCATACCTGCTCCTCCATATAATTAGCTGCCTGCATGCGCTCTGTCCTTCCAGCGCTGCTCTGCCTCTGTCCTGACGTTACCTGATCTCTATCTGCCATATGCAGTCCTACTGTAACTTCAATTTCCCTGTTATTGACTAATATAGTTATCGATATGCCGTAGATAAAATTGATGGTCCTGATGTGTCGAAATTGAAGCTGAAGCAGGCGACATAGCAGAAGAGGAGGATTCACCAGTGCCATGAAAGGTCGAATTTTCGCAGAATGGGTTCATTGACATTTTCAGGCTGCTCTCCCATTTCACGCTGGTATGGACTTGTGAATAGTTCACATCAATTCTCTATTGATTATATGCGTAGAAATGATATACTATGAGGTCCACTACAGTTGCTCACACTTATGATCAAAGTTTGGCATTTTTTATTATATGGCTCGGATCGTACCCCTGTAGCTTTGTTTCTGTTTTACGCCTTTTATCTATATGAGACAGTGAAACAGAATATTACTACTATGGATGTATATCAACCCTGAGACCTTGCCTCTAAGAGTAATTAGTATATTGGATGATTCTCGATGCTGTAATGGTGAACATATTGTGTAGAAGTCACCAGATATCCGCGTTGAATCTCCTTAAAGCGGCGAGAGTGGTGATAGGGTACAATTTACCGAGTATATTCAGAAAAATGTTCATCTGTATCAGTTTCGTAATGGCATTCCGCTGTCTACGGCAGCTACTGCTAACTTTACCAGGGGCAAACTTGCGACAGCTCTGAGAAAGAACCCGTATTCTGTGAATTTACTTTTGGCGGGATTTGACAAGGATGTTGGTCCATCGCTGTACTATATTGACTACATTGCTATATCTTTGAAATGCGTCCTATCAATCTTTGCAGATGCGAACAGTGTGCAGTGGGCCTATCCTTTGGAAGAGTTCATGAATCTGGGCTTCTCGAATATTGGGCTCCAGATCCCCCACATACAAACATTTCCTCGCTGATTCATTGTCGCTGCGATTAACACAGGCTTCTCGAGCTTGGACCTTTGTCTGTGCAATTGCCTCCATGCTTTTGTTTTTTTATCTCTTATCTCTGCTTTCAAATACCAATTCAAATAAAAATCCAACTCAACTCAAATAAAAATCCAGACTCACCTGAAAATCCAGACTCACCATAAAACGCAAATGATGTTCAAACTCCGGGGAGAGAGAAAAGAATCCTTACGGCACTTTTGTCTTTACGGAAGATTTATCGATTTTCTTGTGTAATCCTTTGTACCTACCGAAATAATACGCAGAGAATGGACACGATGTTCCTGTTAGTGGGATTTGCATCAAGAAGAGTGCTGCGTCTACACCCTGATCAATGTGATTGTTCTCTCTGATGATATATATTCTTGACGTATTGGTTTTCCGAAATTGTTTGGTCAAACATTGTCTTGTCCATTCGGATTGTTAATTGTAATTGATAAAGAGGCCGCTGATTACATCGTCCGTGACGTTAACCATAATTCTTTGTGCCGAATTCTGGATATCTCTGTTGTTGAGTCTTGACTCTACTTGCATACCTATCACGAATAATACCTACTTGCATACCTTTCTCTTAGCAGAGGTCGAGCTTCCTATTTTCTGAGGTTATTTTATTTGGCAGAGGTCCCTGTGGGCTGAAAGGCACGTGAGAAGGGTCTATGCATATCAGTTTTGAAACCACACGAATTTCCGATCAGCTGGACATGTTTCTGGGACTTATTGTATGGCTATAGCAGAAGACAATAACTCATAACTGTTGGGGCTGTGCACCTGAGGATTGCACTCCGGAAATCACAATAGAGGCTGGACGTTTCTTCCTCGGATGCTAAAGTGTGTATTGTTGGACATTTCTTCCCAAAACACGGTGTACTTAGCCGGCAAGTTTACGAACTCCGTTGGGGCTAAGTGAATCTTGAAAAAGGTCATCACTGAAAGAAAGTAAAGTTTCCAAAGAAAAAGGATCAAGAGTGTTGCAAGTCAACATCACAGGTTCATCGTGATCAGCACGCAAAAAAAAAAAAAACATAAAATTAGCAAGTAGAGTAGTGACAAGAGGAAGGTGGCATCTCATAATAAAATAAAGTTTTTAGGATGATGGATGGTTGCTAGTTTATACATTTTCAGTTTTCAAGCAGTTTACAGTCTTGTTTGCAGCACTTTGATTTTCATACTTGGCATACTTTCACACCTTTTTTACATAGTATCGTTACAGCACGTTGATTTTGTTGACAGCGTTACATTTTGGAACTTTTTACAGCATTACATGCTATAAGCTGAGATCATGGATAAAATGGGTATTGTATTAGAATTATTGAATACTCTAATACACTCTACCATGGACAATACAATTATGATTGATAAAGCCATTGTTGCAGACATTCAAATCTGTTTGAAAAATGTACAAGAAAACATTGAATTTTTGCAGTTGGAATCTCAGCTTCAGCAAGAAGAATTAAAACAGAGAAGTCATTCTGAACCTGTTGTTGTTCAGAACATTGAGACAACCACCATCAACAGCAAGTTAATAATGCAGCCGTTGTACATGCAGATGCAGAAACTCAATCTGCACTTCCCAAGCTCATCATCAGACCTTGGGAACAGCTTGTCCACAACAAGCACAGAACTGGTCTTGGGTATGACAAGGACTTGTCCTTTCATATTCCAGACTACTTAAAACCCATTCAGTTTCAGAGTGCTGGATTCATTTATGACAGTTCACCTGCTTCTCATGACAGTTCAGCTGGAGCTGTTCCAAACTCTGCTCCTCTTCAACAGAAACAACAACAACAGATCGTGAAATGCCAACACTGTGATCAAGTTGGCCATCTGAAAGATCACTGTTTTGATCTTCATCCATGTAAGCACTGTCATAAAACTAGCCATTCTTCAAACATATGCTTCAGAAACAAACGTCCTGCAAGAACAAAGATTCATCTAGGATGGATCGCTTCTTGGCAATGGGCATCAACAACCAAGAAGATATTTCAAACACATGTCAGAACTTGTTCCAGAATATTGAACATTCTTGCAGTTGAGTTTTCTCAATCTTCTCACCTTGTATCTGACAGGGGGGGAAATGATGGTCATCTACAAGCTTCAAAGACACATCAAGCGAGCCTGAGCCACAACACACCAGTTTCAGAGTTGTAGCCAGAGACAAAGATTCCTGAACATGCCTTCAGGCAATCTGGGACACTTCCTCTAGTAGAAGACTTCAGCTTCTTGCCAGTTTTTGGAAGAGTTCCAGGAACAAAATTGAGAACACTTTTTCTAGCAGAAGACTCCAGCTTCTTGCCAGTTTTGGAAGAGTTCCAGGAATTGCATTAAGCATTCCAGAGTTGTTGGTCATCCTTAAACCATCACAGGTTGAGACTTCCCTTTTCAGGTTGAAGTTTTACCTTTTATACGGGGTGAGACCTCCCTTTTATGGTTGAAGGTTTCCCTCTTTAAAACAATAGGATCACTTCCTCTAGCAGAAGACTTCAGCTTCTTGGTAGTTTTGGAAGAGTTCCGGGAACTGCACCAAGCGTTCCAGTGTTGGTGGCCATCCTTAAACCACCGCCCTTTTATACCAACATTTCATAGAGCATTCAACCTAGTGCTGCCATGCATTTTTGCACATTTTGTATTTCAGCTCTCTTCTTGGACTCATACATAACCCTTCGGATTAAGGGGGGGAATGTTGGACATCTAATCCTAAATGGGTTAGTGTGGAAGTCGAATGGACAAAAGGAGTTCAAGGGACCTTGGGATGTGAAACCCAAGAGTCACACATTGTACTATAAATGTATATCAAGTGTTAATAAAAATTGAATTGCATGTTTTATCTTTTACATCTCTCTTGCTCCCATGTGTGTTTAACACATTTCAACATGTGTAGGTGGAATTATTGAACCTTCAACATGTCTAATACGTCTATAGTATTATCTTGGAATTGGCATATATCCATCTCTTTTTATTTTTATATATATTTCTTTTTTTAAGTAGCTTTATAAAAATTTAATATAAAGCGACTTCATATTTTTAATAAAGTAACTTCAATAATTTTCATGAAGCACTTTTATAGTTTATTAAAATTATTTATATGTATTACCAATATTATCATTCTCACAGTCGTGTCCCTTTTTAAATTCATCTGCGTGGTTAAATATGCGAACTTGACAATCTGGAATGAATGTTCACAATATTCCTCATCCTCGCTAACTTGGTTAAGCATAGTATTTCTTTGTGTAATAACTGTTTTTTCAAGTAAAGGCTCCATAAGTGAGTTTCGAGGTTTTGATACAAAAGTTGTCTTTATTGGCACTTCTTCCTTCTCTGCAAATCGATGAACATCCATATGAAATCCATGGTCTTGCATGTGGTAGAATTGGACGAACATTTGCTAAGGTACTCCGCCCAACCGAACCAGGATTCCCCCTCTGTTAAATGCATTTGCATTGACCTCTTCCGTGAAGGAGGCCTATCTTCTAATCATACATCTTAACCACCAAATCCATGCAATCTGATCTAGGGTTGTGCTTCCCGAATTTGCTGAGATGAACCCATTGTTTGTTTCGAAGAATACACCATCGATCTAGATCCACGTGAAGTATAATCAAGTGGCGTATGGACCCTTCTTCCAAATGATCCCATGCCAGTTCCAAGATTTGAGCGACCACCTTGTGCTTGTCGTTCTTGAACTGCATCTCTATGTACTTCCTCAATTTTTTTGGGGCCTTCTACCTACCTCCTCTGTTGCCATCCATTTTTCCTGAGATCAATTATATCCTTCAACAGGTATCTTAGTCTGGAAGATAGTTTTTTATCATTTGACAGTTTTGCTATTCTATCAAAATATGCATCGATGTGCACCCTAGCCTTTGGTCAGTCAATCATGTGACCAATAGTACTCATCAGTTTGCAGAGTTCTTTGACATCTTCTTCATCAGGATACTGATACTCCCCAAGTAATTTTATGATGCACTCATGCACGATCGTTTTAGTAAGCATGCTCATTTTGTACAACTCACCCATGAACTGTACGTTCCCTAGCATTCGCCTTCGTGCTTTAATATTTTTTTCTTCTCTTTCCTCTTGGGATAGCTTTATTTCACCTTCTTCTTCCAGCCTACCAGCTTCTACTTGTTCCCTTTGCGCCCTTTCAAATTCTTCCTGACACTTGTTCAGCAAGACTAGCCTAAAAATAATTTTCTCATTATTTTCACTAAATTCAGGTAAATCAACGGTAAGATCAACACAAAACCTTGCATACATCTCACAAAATGTGGGCTCCATTAAGGCTTTATCAAAATTTTGAGATATGACGCCCGTAAGAGTTAATGCAGTATCAATATTGACTTCTTTTTCCTATTCAAAAAGAGGTGTTAATTTATTTAATATTGCTTTAATCTCTTCTTTTTTAGGGTGGTTCACGAAAACTGTGTGGTCGCTACTTCCACAGGAAAATCCATGTAGATCAACCCAAAGGGATCTACCCGGCCAAACTAGCAAGGCCTAACCCCAAGGGCATCAAGGAGATTTGACCTCGTGACCTCCCAATAGGCGAGGTACTTAGCAACAAGAATTCAACCAACTTAGTTATCCCTTGAGGCTGATATTGCTTTACTATGTCTTTGTTTCAACTGTTCATCATCAAAAACTTTACCAACTTCATACTTGTTCTCTGATTTGTGCATTGCAAGAAAATTATTACACGGAGATTAAAGCAAACCCTTTTGGGAGGAGGAAGCAGGAGCTTGTTGCCACCTAGCAGCATAAAAAATATTCCTTCAAAATCCACCCAGAGGAACATGCATTTGTGTTAAAGGACCACCAAGAGTATGAGAGGCAATAAATGCATTCATTGGTACTCCACGCACATTCCTCAAGAGTCCTGGATTCATACCTTTCCTATGTCGAAAACCACCAGTAGGTCCCTTCGGGCTTACTTCCACCTGAATGTCCTTTCCTAGTGGCAAAATTCCCCCTGATCTGTCATCTATATTGGTATGATTGCCAATCTCTTGTGCAATTGCTCTCTTCTTGTCTGCTTCACCCATCGTAATATTAGAAGCTTGATTTGATGATACCCTCTAATCAAAAGTTGGCTCATGGGTAGTGCGATCAGTGCTTCTAGATATTTTGTTAACTTGACGACCAGCTTCTTCATCTTCAGTTGTCATATATCCATTTTGATTATCAGCCTTATTTAAGTCACCATGAGGAGATCCTAATCCAACATGTTCAACATCACTTTCCATGTTAGAGCATCCTTTATTGTTGGTCTCTTTTATGACAATGTCAACTTCCATTGTAGGTGTTAACTCCAGTGTTTTAAAAGCCTTTAATGATTTTGCAAATTATTTTTTTAATTGTTGTAAAGCTTCTCCAATTTCATTTAACAGTTTAGAGTTATGATATTCACTTAATTCCACGATTTCAAGACCTAAACTTAATGGCAGATTGTGCAAGCGGATAACATCCAAAAGATTGGATGGCTTTGATACCACTAAAGCGACAAAACTTTGTTGTGCTTCAAATGTAAATGCAACATGTATTGTAGTAATATCTTTATTAATAAGATGAATGTACAAGAGTGCTTCAATGTTACAATGAGGGCCCGCTTATATACATAGGCAGGTGCCCCTTCATGAACGATCATGTCTTTTAGAGACATGCCTCTTCATTAACTAATCATTATTTATTCATTTATATTTAATTTATTTTTATATAAATTATAGTCGTAACAGAAATAAGAGGGAGAAGCTTCTAGAGTGACAATAAAATAATAAAATACTTCTAGAAGGAAGAAGAACCATCCATCAAGTCTTTAAAAGGAGGGGAAGCAAATCATTTGGGATATCTTGGACTTCTGATATTTTCTTGTTGAAGAGGTTTTGGGAACGTGGTTCTCAACATCCATAAGCTCCAAGACGAAAACCCTTGGTTTTCCTATTGTGGGTTGGACGAAAACCCAACCCACTATTGAGGAGATTTCATCCAGAACCCTCACAGAGCTTTAGCGACATTATTGGAGATTAGATCTGCAGCAGATCTGAGATTGAAGTGATGATCATCTAGATTCTCAATTTGTGCATATTTTCCAGTTGCAGTTTATTGTGGGATGCCAACATCAGAATTGCAGCTGAATTTTGGAGGCCATCTCAACTATTCTTCAGCTCAGTTATTGATATTTGTAATGGCATTTAATCTTACTATAATAAATAAATAAAGCTGAGTTGCTGCCATTCCTTGTGTTATTTGAATTTCCAGGTTTATTTCAGCTATATATATATATATATATATATTGGCAATATTTTATCAATTTGCCAAAGTAGTAGCATTTATGTAAATTTTGGATTTTATTGTAATTGTTGGCATTTTCTGTGAAGATTTTATGGTGTTTCTAGATCAAATTCACGCATAATTTCTAAAGCAATTTCTCGAATATTTTAACAAAAATATCCAAATGGGATATTTCATATTACAATGGTATCAAAGCATGATTTTGGCCAACTGTGGATTAAAATCAAAGTTGGTTGTATTGTTGTATTGTTCTTGAAGAATAAAGGAGCCAAGTTCGTGGCATAAAATTCTTAATTTATTTACTTGTAATATTCCCCTTTTTAAAAAGATCAAAACTTGTCACGGCCCTTATGAATTAATGAAATGTTTCTAGTGATTTGTTTTGTCAAATGGTTTATGAACAAAATGTTGTAGGTGTAGTTTCTAGTTTTGAACAAACCACAAATTAAAACACAGAGATAAACAATTGCATATTAAAACAACCCAAATCCAAAATGACAATTATGAGGAACTGAACATAGCATTTACCATTGAAATATGTCTGTACAACCACTTGAACCACTATTCCTTCAATATAATAAACCCAGGAATAAATCACAACAATATTGCAAGCATTACATAACATTTTAGCAAGAGAACATAGTGCACAAGTAAAGAGGTACCTGGTGTAAGAAGGCTCTCAGCATAAACACATATACACAGTTCCTTAAATGAAACATTCTAGCACCCTCTCACAGAAATACGTTTCCCAAATAAGTGAGTAATGGTTCGGCCTCCAAATTTGTGAGACCTCAATCTGGAGCTTGCTACAGCTGATAAGAAGATATAATTTAATCAATCTTCTGATGTCTGGAAATTATGCTCAACAATGTGATTTGGCTTGGCTTCTTATATAGTGATATTCTGCCTCAAAAATAAAATTCTACTACAATGGTGGAAGAACAATCTTTAGCTCTTTGCTAGTAAAAACAGCCTGACTTGACATAATGATGGCCTAAATAAGCTTGACCTTAGTAATGGAAATGAGGCCTCCTCAAAACTGATATGGATTCCTGAAAGTGACAAGCAAACTCGCTCTCCTCCTCGGATATTCACTTCAAATTTGGATCCCTTGGACTAGGAATGTGTGTGCCTTTCCTTGAGGACAATTCTATCCTCTTTACCATGTGAAATTGACCTCCTTTAATTCAATCTACAAGTGGCAGCTGGTGCCATGAACTTGGCCTCTGTTACAGGGTATATTTCGACCCTCTTGAACTTGAAAAATCAACAATTCAACCCCTCTTGGATTGTTGGTATAGTCTGGAAGTGAAATGCTTATCTTTTGTTGCATGGCTGTAGATTTGGGAACTCGATCCTCTCATGAGATAAATATGAGCTGAAGAATCCCTGCAAATGAACTCAATTAGATCTTCTCAATGAACCCTGAAAAATAACCCAACTAGGGTGGCAAGGGAATCCACCGAAATTGGAAGCGAAATGAAATTGGAAGAGAAATTGGATCCACCGAAATTAGGGTGAGGAATTTCGCTTCAAACCCTAGATCTAAAACTCACTTGAGTTTCTCTTCACTTACAATGAGAAATGATCAAATAGAATGAATTCCAAATGATCCCCCACCTCCTTTTATAAGATGTCAATGAATCCTCACCAAGCTTCTAAACTCCTTTTAATATTATTTTAATGGTGGGGAGCACTTTCCACTAAGTGGCTTTTTGCCGCCCTTTTTCTAATAAAATAATCTTTGCCGCCATTTTCTAATAAAATACTATTTGCCGCCATTTTCTAATAAATAATCTTTGCCGCCAAAATAATATTTGCCTCCCTTTTTCTAATAAAATAATATTTGTCCCCTTATTAATATCATCAAAATTGGGCAAACTCCTTGGTAGCTTCCAGTAAAAAAAATTAAGGACATTAAAGTCCTCCTCGCCAAAAATTGCTTGTCCCCAAGCAATCTCATCATATGATGCTACTCCACAAGCTGGTCAAGCTAAATGCCAAGGTCCCAAATCTGCCACTGAACCACTCCACATCGTTGTGCCACCATCACATGAATAAATCACATGGTACTAGGGTCCCATACCATACTGATCAATGTGAAGTATCCCTCACTCCCCTCACCACTATCCAACAAGGTGTAGACATTAGCAGCGCTCTGCCTACTACCCATAAATAAAACATCTCAATAATGCAAAATCCCATTCAACTCCTCGAAGAGCTGCTCCACCTGCAAATCAACTACATGTACCTCAAGGGTGAACTCTTGAAGGTACAATCCTCCTCGTCCATCTGAACTAACCACAACCTCCTCCTACTGATCACACTTCTATGCTAGCGAGGCACTCTGTAATATCAACAAGTCACCTAGAAATGAAACACTCTCCACAAAATTGAGGTCCAATGGATGATCTATGTGATTTCCACCTACAAAAAACAGCTCACCCATAATGGTAGTTGAGCTACCAAACCCTGTAATGTCGAGGTGCCATGCTAATCTCAAAAGGAAACCACCATATTGACGTTGCACCACTCTAATTATAATTGGTTGTCCATTGTGATCATGCAAAATCCTCCTGTCCTGGAACCTAATGGCAAAATATATGTAAGGACTAAACATATCGTGCTAAGGCATCTCCACGATGTCAAAGTCTACCCATCCATGGCTAGTCCTGATCCTGAGTAACAACAGGGAAAACCTGCCTCGCCATATGGTGAAGGCCTCAATGATTCCCCATGTGCCAACCCAAGAATGAACTGGATCACCCACTATCATAACCATAGTTTTAAAACCCGATCAGTCTAAATCGGATTCAGCCTAGTAGATTGAGCCAGCTCAGTCAAAAAAACAGTTCGGTGATCAGTCTGTTACCGAACCGTCCAGCTCGGTCGAGCCCCTCTTAAACTGCCTATCCTAGGCGGCAGCGATAAAGGGTGGCAAGGTCGACTTCAAGCTGAGTTTTTTTTTGGTTTTTTCTCCCTAATGCCTCTACCCCTCACCCAAGCCTATAAAAGTGACCCAACCACCTCACATTTCCTCATAGCTATCTCAGTGCATTTGCGAGGAGTTTGTGAAGAGATGGGGTTTATTTTTGGAGCAGCATTGAAGACGCTAGAGGTTTTTCATTTCACTTCTCAAATCTTCCCTTGTTTTATTTATTTACTTTTGCAGATTTGGAAATTGAAAAGAGTATTTTTCCTAGAAGAAATGAACATTAAAGAGTTTCTTTTTTTCCTTTTCATTTTCAGACTTTTGTCCTTTCATTTCCAATTCCTAACATCAGAAAATGACTCATAGAATGAAAGATGTTGCTTCGGCATATTTTGAGATGATTGACAATCAAATGCATTGCAAATTTTGTCATAAAAGAATGAAGGGAGGTGGAGGGGGCATTCATAAGTTGAAACAACACTTGGCTGGTATTAGAGGCCAAATTGTCCCATGTGCAACACCAACAAAACAAATTGGGGAAATTAGGAAGAAGTTGCTAGAAAAAATTGAGAAGTTTGAGGAAGTAAAAGCTAGGCAAAAAGAAATAGAGGTTGAAATATGGAGGAAGAGAACTCTAAAACACATGATGGTTGCCAGCCCAATTTTGTTTATGAGGGCTCTTCATCTATCCCTTGCACTAATGCATCCAACCCCTTTCGCTATGTTCCTCCCTCTTTGAGTTTGGAGTCTATAAAAGAAAAATGTAAGGGTAAAATTAAAAAGAAGGGTGATATCAAAAGTTATTTCATACCCTCCTATCCCTCAGATAGTGCACATGGTCCTCAAGTTAATAGAGGTAAAATCCAACCTACTTTAGATGACCATTGGAAGAAAGAATTGAGAGAAATTACTTGTGATTACATAGCTAGATGGTGATATGATGCTGATATCCACTTCAATGTTGCCTGTTCACAATATTATGAACCTATGTTTGATGCCATATTTGCTAATGGTAAGGACTTCAAAGGCCCTACTATGCATGAATTAAGGGGATCTATTTTGCAAAAAGAGGTTATGTCCTTGAGGAATATTTGAAAGATTTCAAAAGCTCATGGGTGAAAACAAGATGTACCATCATGTCAGATGGATGGACTAATCAAAGGAACCGTACCATTATGAATTTTCTTCTCTTTTGCCCATAGGGGACGATGTTTCTAAAATTAGTTGATGCATTTGATAAGGTGAAAGATGCACACTGCTTGTTTCAACTTTTGAATCAGGTTGTTGAAGAGGTGGGGATGACTAATATTGTTCAAATCATCATAGATAATGCCTATAACTATGTTCTTGATGGTAAAATGTTAAGAAGAAAAACCCAAAACCATCTTTTGGACCCCATGCGTTGCACATTGCATCGATCTCATGCTTGAGGATATTGGTAAAATAGATTGGATCAAAATACTATAGAGCATGCCAAAAGCATAACAAAAGAATATGTACAATCACTCATGGATTTTGAAGTTCATGAGGAAAAACACAGGGCTCAAGGATCTTGTTAGGCCTGCCATCACTAGATTTGCAACTCATTTTTTGACATTGCAATCTATGCTTCCCCAACATAGAAACTTGCAGAGGATGTTTTCTAGCGATGAATGGAATGGATGTCAATGGGCTCGCAAATAGGATGGAAAAGATGTACGAAAGAAAGTTAATGAAGTCATATTTTGGAAAAAGACAACAAATATTGTGAAAGTTGTTGAGCCACTAGTTAAGGTGTTGTGGTTGGTGGATGGGGAAAGATTGGCTATGGGTTTAATTTATGAGGCTATGGATCAAGTAAAGGAGCAAATAAAGGCAGCATACAAAGATAGAGTGGCTAAGTATGGGCCCATTTGGGAAATCATTGATCAAAGACAAAACAATCAACTCCATCACCCTATACATGCAACTAGATTTTTTCTGAATCCAAGATATCATTATAGAGCTCTGGTGGGAGAAGATTTGACTGGGGAGATGAGAGATGGATTGATTAAGTGTCTTGAGGGCATGGTCCAACTAGAGATACACCGACAAATCACTTGTTTCAGTAAAGCCACAGGTAACTTTGGCAAAAAGCTAGCAAGGACTACAAGGGAAGCAGATGAACCAAGTAAACAATTTCGATTTTCAAATTCTTATTTTGTTAAATTGTTTATAATTTCAAAGTTGGATATAATTTGTTGAACTAACTTATTACACAACTATGCATTTTGACGCACAATGGTGGGAGGCATTTGGTGGCCAGTGCCGTCAATTGCAGAAGTTTGCAATCTGTATTTTGAGTCAAACTGCAGTGCCTTTGGGTGTGAACACAATTGGTCTGTCTTTGAGAGGATTCACACAAAGAAGAGAAACCGTTTAGAGCAAAAACAATTAAATGATCTAGTCTTCGTCCAATACAACCTCCGACTAAGACACAACCAATTGCTAAACAAAAGACTTGATACATATCCCATGTGTTGGAAGACACTAATCCATCCTCAGATTGGGTAGTTGAGACTCAACCAATAGAGTTTGACCTTGATGAGGATGTTGGTGTTGATTTTGATTTGGAGATGGATGCATTATAGAATGTTCATTTTAAAAAAAATCCACTAGTACAAGCCCCAACTCCTCCGGCTGCAAGCACTTCCTCTACTCAGCCACAATGCAAGGACATAACTCGTCTATCTCAACGTGAAACTACTGCTATTGCTACTACTTCTACAGTTGCAATTGGAGATCGTGATGAAGCATAGGAGCCATGGGTTTCCTTGTCTGACTCTGATTCAGAGTCTAAGGCAGATGATGTTGCCTTGTCTAGCAGTAGTGACTAGTGATGTTTTATTGTAGAGGCCATTTAAAGCCTCCTTGGTTATGTGTTTTTGTTTTGGTCTCTATATGTTACATGTATTGGGATAGTGCACTGGGTGCCATTTTGATATAATAGATATATTCAAGAGCATACTTTGATCATATGTTGTCTTCTCCCTATATTCTAATGCTTTGAGTTTGGAAACAAGAATGCAAGTCTTTAAAATATGTTTTTTCATAAAAAAATAAATAGTTAATGTATTTTTTACAAAGACAGAGTTGATTTCAAGTCTGAGTCTAAGTCTGAGTCGACCCTCGACTGGTTCCGAATATGAGTCTGAGTCGGAGTCAACCTCGACTGGTTCCGAATCTGAGTCTGAGATTTAAAACTATGATCATAACCCTACTCACCCAAAAGTGGAGTGACCCAACAATCAATTGGATCCCTAGATCCCCTAGTCAAACCGAGAGTTCACAACTCCCAATCCCTACTGGTTGTTGTTGTGTAGTATGAAGAGCTGATGGAACCCAACCGTGCCTCATCTCTGACCCCTGTATGCAACCAATAAACGAATATCTGACACTCACAATCGACTCAGTGCATGCGGATTCGTCCTACACCTACCAACCACCACCACTAAGTCTGTTATCCCCTCTCTCGACAATGAACCAATACAGTGTCCAGAGTCTGGATACCCACTAGAAAACAGCCTCAGTCGTATATGGTACTCTTCGCTCATGTAGAACTTCGACATGTCCTACAAAAGGAAGGGCACATGTCTCCCCCATGATCATATCCCTAAGTGTGAGCTTAGGGATGAAATGTATACCACCTTTGCTGAAAATCATCTCATTCCCCAACCTGTGGCTACCAACTCGTGCATCGACTCTGCTTTATCCACTGGAGAATCTCTATTGTAATCCTGATGCAATGAATCTCAAAGAGCAGTTTTAGGCAAGTCTCCCAAGTCCTGCAACCCCTGATGAGAGCACCAACTAGACACAGCAAGGCTCCCCTTGATTGTATGTGATGCCAGAGAGTGATAAATGTGTGGGCTTCGATGGGTATATTCAAGAACCCATATGGACGCTCATGGCTAGCCCTATGACCAGCGCACTCTCCAAACCTGGGTATGCCCACTCTAATGGTATGCCTGACATCGTCATCAAGAAATCTTCCTACTAGTAGCACTCCCCCAGTTCATTGTGCAGCGTCGTACACTACTGCACACCACCATGCTCCTCTATGCTCCTCTGCATACCACTACCCATCGCTGCATATCCCTATACACCATTGGTTGCCATGGTCCAAGGTTGAGTTAGCATGCATCAACCTGCACCTTGTCTGTAACACCATCTCCACTATGTCACTACCACAACCCCTGATGTGTGGACCTCCCCTCCTGATCCTTCCTAAGAGATCTGAGAGGCATAGTTCCTCACTGGCCAAGATAAATGCCATTGTTGTACTGATATTCAACGATCCTCATGCCCAATAAACCAATAGAAGGTCATTGTCTCCATACAATGCTTTGCCTGGTAGCATACCAATCCATTTGAATATCTCCAAATAGGGCATGCTGACCAACCTACAACCCCCTACATGAATGATGTGCCAAGTCATCTCCTGAAATCAACGCACTCCTCTGTCAAACCAACTCGCCACTCACGTTGACCAGTACTCTGATGGGAATCTAAAGAAATGTAAGTGCTTGGTCACCAGGTCAATCATGTTGAAGAATGTAACTAGGTTCGGTCTTCATAATTGTATCCCACTGAGGACTTCTAGGTTTTGTCTTAAGTCATTAGAGTCATCATCCATTTAAAGAGACCCTTCTTGGGCTTTTGGATCATGTCAAAAGAATTAATATTGAGTCAAATAAGTCATTTGTCACCTCCACACCAAGTCGGCCTACAAGAGGTTAAATCAAACTCCAAAAAAGGGTATATATACAAGCAATTTGATTCATTTGGAGGACTCACTCTCATACAAGTTCGATATCCAAGAGAAGGAGGAAGAAAAGTGTGAAATTCCAATTATTATTATCCAATTTTAAGGTCACGACCAAGCCAAACACCACATTGGTGTATGAAACCCCCTTGTTTGTGGGACAAGGGACCCACCTTTGCACAATGATTTAACTGCTAAGTCTACGAAGGCATACATACTCTACCCCCCTCTGGTTTTGAACCTGTGACCTCTAATGAGGAAACACATTCTCTTAACCATTAGGCCCACTCAAGCTGTGAGGAGGAGGAGATTTGCTAGAGAAGGAAAATCGAAGTTTTTGGGTTGTGTCTCTCTCTCACGTGTGTGGATTTACTAGGCTATTTGCTGGAAGGTTGAAGTTTCTACTGGATCGAAGATTCTGCTGGATCAAAGTTTCTGTTGAGTCGAAGTTTTGTTGGGTTACTGTTGGGTCAAAGTTCTGTTGCTGCATCTAGGTCGAAGTTGTTGCTGGAAGGTTATCATCTACAGAAGAAGGGAAGGGCTGACTTGGTGGTTGGAGGAAGTTTGTGTCTAAGTCAAGGAGTCTTGGATCATCTCGTGAAATTATTAAGGAAGAGTTGTTGATTGGATTTTCTCCTAAAAAGGGGTTTTGTCCTGGCTATCCACCTACATCTAGTGTCTGTGATCTACGTGTTATTGTTTTGGTAATTACTTGATGAACTAAAGTAAAAGAAGAACATAAGAATAACACAAGTAATTATCAACATGAATAAAATCTTTCTACCTCTCTGATTTTCTAACATGGTATCAGAGCTAAGGTGAAGAAGAAGGAAAAAGGCAGCTTGAAGCTCTATTGAAAGGAGAATAAGGAGTTTTAAAAAGTTTGGATAAAGGGTCATCAAGGAAAGGGATCATATAAAGCCTACCATCTTCAAGAACAATGTCTAACTCAATGAAGGGAAAAAGCAAATTAGAAGGAGCATCCAGTAAAAGAGCATGGAAGAAGAGGATAGACCTCATCCTCTAGAAGAATAAAGTCTTGGATCTAGTCAAAGGAAAAGTAAAGAAGCCTACAAATGAGCTAAGTGATGCAGAAAAGGCAAATTTTAGAGAAACAGAGATATTGGACATGACACTAATGGTGGATGGAATAAAGGATAACCTCATCCCATATATATCCAACATAGATTCTACTCAAGAGATGTATGGGGCATTATCCAAATTATTCACAATCAAGAATCTTGGTCAAATAGCAAGTCTTAAGAATGAAATGAGATCTATAAAGATGACAAAAGAAGACATTGTGGCATCCTTCTTTGTGAGAATAGCTAGAATCAAAGATGAACTCCAGGCAATTGATGAGATAGTACCTGAAAAGGAGCTTGTAATCACTGCACTTCTAAGATTAGCAACATCTTGGAGTGCCTTTTCATCAGGTCTCAACAATTGGAAGGAAACTCCTACATTTGAACAATTATGGAATGCATGTAGTCAAGAAGTCGTCTGAATTTCATTAGTAAGCAACAAAGAGAATGAAGAGGAGAAAGTTTCAAATGCCTATTCCACCCAGCACAAGAACAAAGGAACCTTCAAGAAGTCTAAAGGGCCTACAAGGAAGATAGACCTATCCAAGATTGAATGCTACAATTGTCACAAGATGGGTCACTATAGAAGCGATTGTCTTGAGAATCCAAGAAATAGAAAGAGAAATAGAGATCATGCAAATGTTGTCGAAGAAGGATCTCCAAGGAAGAACAAGACCAAAGAATCAGAAATAAAAGACTTATATTTCTAAGTGCCTCTACTCTAAAGTTTTGAATTATTTTCCTTTATGCTTTGATTTCTAGTACTTCTAGGTTTAACATGCTTTGGAAAATTATTTTTGAAATGTTTTCTTAAAGTTATAGGTATCCCTCAAGATTGGATTAAGAGGGAGCCCTCACCATTTTTCCAAAGATAAGTATCTTGCTCTTTATATTATCTTTCATATTTGGTTTTATTTTTCTTATCTAGATGTGTTTATACTAGATGCTAATAACATTTCTTTTTATATTTTCTTCGTTTAGGAAAAGCTTGTTGAAATGCTCAAGGGCTATGGCGAGATCTCACAAGATAGTATTGAAATTGATGTCCTATGAGGCTTGTCTAGAAAACAACACAAAGATATGTTTTAGATAATAAGTTTTGTTCTCTTCATGATAAAGGTATATTCATTTAATCTTATTGACATTACTAACAAATGTTATGTCTAGGACCTTTGAATCATAAAGATTCTTGATTGGGTGATTAATAATTAGATTGAATCTACCCTCATTAAATCATCACGTCTGTGGAACCTTAAAAGGTTCTCTATAAAACCCTAACCTAAGGGTATGTCAATAATAATGTGAAAAACCCTAGTCTACTTAGGGTTACTGATGAAATCTTGAAAATACTATTCTTTTAATGTTTGGGGTTTTGATCGTGATGCCATGTTTGGAGCTTTATTATTGTTATGGAAACCCTAGTCCTTTAAAGTTGTGCATTCCTAGACATTGAGATTTTGGTAAATTAGGGTTTATGAGTAAAAACCCTTATATATCGAGAGTAAGCTCCTAGGAATGAAACCCTAGGTGTATGTTTGTCCATTTGATCAAAACCCTAGCCTAATCAAGATCGTTATATGTCTAACTTTAAGTGTATTGATATTTTTGTCTTGGGTTTGTTTAATATATGTTATGATATGCTTGTGCATGATTATCCTAGATATGTATATATAACCTAATTGTTGATAAGTTCTAGGGTTTGTAACTAAGCCCTAGTAGAAGTTTGAATATTCTAGGATATGGTGATATTGTTCCCATTATAATAATAAAATCTAGGGTTTACAACAAACCCTAGTAGAAGTTGGTCACATTGTTGAATCCTTCGATTGTGTTGTGCTTGGTTTTAATTGTTAACATCTAAGGCTTAGTGTCTCATGTACGGAATCCAGGGTTTGCATTAAATCCTAGTAGAAGTCTAACATATGAATTCTAAAGTTGTTAGATGCATTATAAATGTACTTGTTTGAATTGCTTATAGGGTGTGCAATATATTATAGTAGTGTATGTCATATCTCTGCAAGAAGTATTGAGACCTTAGATATAATGAAGATTGTTATCCTGATTGAGTTGCTCAAAAGTCTTGATGATGATGTCTAGGGTTTATGACAAAACCCTAGCAAGAAGTTGAAGTATAAAAGTATGTGTCTCTTGTTAATTATAAACCTAACTAAGTTTAGGTATTTGATGTCTAAATTCTAATGCTTCCATTATTGTATGATTTTGATATAGTTAAGTTCATGCTTCTATATATATATTTGGTTGTACTTGCTATCTAAGTTGTGCAGGTACATAATCTTCAAGACACTAAAGATATTCGTAAGTAAAGTTGATTTGGTTGATAAGCATGATAAAAGAAGTTCTATGAATGATGATGATCAAGATGACTTTGATAAGAAGGATTGAAGCCATGAAAGATTCTCTAATGTCATAGAAAGAAGTTGATCTCCTTAAGTTAAGAGGGAGCCTAAATAAAAGAAGAAGGGATATCTCCCCAATTGAGAGGTAGTGCATATTATAGTCATGATGGATACCTTCAAAAAATTGAACTTCTGCATCTTTATGCAAAACTGCTTCTAAATGGCCTCAGTGCTCTCATAAATTTCTGACTGTCGATGGGAGTCAACTTCAAGCTCAAAAAGGGAGTTCTTTTAAACAAAGGTTAGTTCAAAATGGAAACTATTCTATTGTATCTCATCTCGCTATATCTGTGACTCAAGCTGCAAAAAATTAATTTTGGCTTCTGCATTTTGCAAATAGGTTCTAATGTTAGCAAGAGAGACTTTGTTGATTTTACTGTGTCATTAGTAGTAGATTGTATCAAAGTTTTCAAGAACTCAAATAGTTCACCAATTTGAGCCATTTTCTAGATAGCTCAACCTAAAGAAATGCAGCGCGTCGACTTCAACCGATAATGCATCCGTTTAAAATGTAAACAAATTGCAAGTTACAATTATTCTCCAGTTTGAATTGATCTTCAAAATCAAGGTGCCATTGATTTAGTAAAAAAACATCGAACTAAAAGGTTGAATATGGCACCTCCAGACCAAAAACAAATTTCAACAATACCTCTGACATTGCAAGAAGAGATAAAGATACTACCATCACTCACCAAGCAATGTTTTCCAATGTTGGCAAATATAGCATATCCATATAATTTTGCATATTTATATCATCGCTTTGGAATTTGCACCCATACAAATGATCTACACGTAACCTCCTACAATTGTGGGATTACAAAAAATGGAACCCACAACAAATGCAGTGATGATATGAGGCTGGATAAAAAATATTGTATACTATATATGGTTGATTAAGGTCCACGAAACTATTGAAAGGGACTCTAGATTATGTATTGTGTAGAGTGGAGACTTCCACTGTCGCATGGGCATTTTGAGCATGAATCCCAACAAATGCACAAGCACACAATGAAGATCGGTGTGCCTTGATGACTTTGATTGGATGTTGACCAATTATTGGAGAAAAGAGTCTACAATGGCACTCAAATTGTGAATTGCATTTATTGTCACTCCGATTGTATAGGCACAGTGTGATAACAACTAAGGTTGGGAGCTATCACTCTGATCCCCGACCTCTCCATTCTAGTTGTCTCCCAGCAGTAGGCTATGGAGGGTAGTCCCTACGAAATAAGAGAATGCAAGACCCAATGGCAAGCAACAAGTCTGAGAGACAAAATTGAATGGCCTAGCCACTTGGTTGATTTTAGCAAGTTTTAAAGAATTGATTATATTTATATATGAGACCAGTCACCAATGCCTTATGGACTCAACTACTTGCATTAGATCAATTATGAACCAAGTGACCCGATGAACAGTCGTTGCTTAAATGCTTAACTATCTTACATGCTATGCAAATCCTATGACCTAGGTGTAATGCAAGAATCTTGATTGATTTTAATTATAAGTCTAGCTAAGTGTATCCCTTAATCCTTATCTATTTTAAAGCTAGTCTCAAAAGTAAGTGGCAGAGAGAAGACAAGGTGAAGCAAGCAAAGGCTTGGTTAATGATACCTCTCCTTGAATTCTAACATACCTAGTGCCTCCAGCGCTATAGAGACTATGGCTCTGACGACTGCAAGGTCACTATTTTAACCACTATAGAGGGTCTAGTGTTCACAAGCTAAGAGATGAAGGTTGCTCCTACCTTTCTATCAACCAAGCTTATGCTTAGACATAAGTTAATTAATGCACAACTAGGCCTAGAATGCAATGCAAGATGATTGAGTGTTCTTTAAGGTGAAATTACTTATGATCTTAAGTACTCAATTATAGTTAATCTTTAGTTATGACAATGTGTACTTAAATGACAATCAAATGGTAATCTCAACCACAAAGGAAATGCTTAACTCAACAAAGCCCAAAAGATGCAAATATAATGAAGAGATAATTGCTCAAGTATTAGATGACAACAAGATAGAAACTCTCAAGAATCAAATCACCAATATGCCAAAAGTAAAATGATCATCCATAATAGATATCAACCATGAAACAATAATGACAATGATGGCAAATAAAGGAGATTAGAGCACTTATCCACCTAGAACAATTAGCCAATGATCCTTTATAGACAATGTAAGATGCCAATGAAAAATTGCTTAAGAGAGAGAGAATTATATAATTGATGCTCCTTACACAATTAGCAATTCCACAACATATTACAATGCCAATTTCATGTAAATAGGTCTTCAATGTTAATTGTAAGAGAGAGAAAGAGATGCCAATATTCAACAACTACCTGAATCAAGGTTACTTGGGAGCCGGATCTAAAATGGGAGAGGGAGCGACATTTTCAGAAGCTCCCGGTTTAAGAGCGAATACCTGAGCGTTTTTTATATAATATATATATTTTTTATCTTTTGATGCATATATGTCAACAAAAACATGTAAAATGATGAATTAGACATAAAAAACATAGATTGAATCATATAACAACAATCATCCAGAAGTTATAATCTTCATCAACCACGTCCACAAGTTAGTAACATACAACATATTGAATCTCATGAATTATGATTCATCAATCTTAAAGTTTCAAGCTTTCAAAATTCAAAATATAACATTTATCATCATTGATCACCAAAGTTGTACTTGTTAGCTAAATGTAACCATTACAACAAATAATATCTAGCATGAAATGAAATGTTATAAAATGAGATGAATTGAAAAAACTTTCAACTTTCACGAAGCATCATAGTCATAATTCAATACCAAGTTATAATTGCCAACTTCAAACTTCAAAGTTCAAACTTAAATTGTCATATATTGTTTACAAAAAATATCATAATAAATATGAAAGAGTCAACAGTTATAAAAACTACTAGAAACTAGAAAAGACAAGTAAATATATCATCTACATCTTCCTCTTGCCACCATGAATAATGTCTAATTTCTGAGCAAGTCATGGTGGTCTTCTAGGAGTCTCCTCCTGCACAGTCCCACGACCAAAACCAGGAGGCGCATGCCCTCCATGTGAGGATGTACATGGAGGCGGCGACAACAAAGGAGCAAGACTTGGAACTCGAGCACTGCTACTAGACTGTGGGGGTGGCATGGTTGTTGCTTCATCTTCCTCTCTCATAAGTTCTGCTTCCAATTTTTCAAGATGTATCGTGCCATCCTCCAAATTATCATCCTCTGGGTGGTTGTCCCAAATTTTATATGTTGGATCCTCATAAGCCCGATCACAGTAATGACTCAACAACCTCAAGTTGTAGTGCACATAAACTAAGCTTTCTGCTCGGTTTTCATTGAGTCTGTTTCTTCTCACATTATGTATGAGGTTGTAGATGCTCCAACACCTCTTTGTAGAAAAAGTATTTACAACCTGTGAGAGAACTTTTTTTGCCAATTTTGGCAAAAGTCCCATGCCGCCATATGCTTCCCACCATGTGAGAGTATCAAATTTGTCTCTATCTTCTATTGCATGCAAAGAACCAAACAAACCAATGCAACTGAAGTATCTGCCTAATTCAAGACGCAGATTAGCATATTCCTCCCTATCAGGTACCAACTTGTCTAATGCTTCCATATATCTTGTAGCTACCTCTAAATCCATATGGGGTTTGACCCTAACTCCACCACCAAGTGCAGGTTGGCCCAACCAAGTTGGAGAGTGGTATTTTGGCGTAAGGATATACGCCAAGGCATGTAGTGGAACATTAAGTTTATCCCACTGTGTACACATACAATTTTGAATTAGTGTATACAAGTTGGGATCATCTTTCTGAACAACATCTTTTATTTGCCCCAACATGGTATCCATCTGCTCATACACCTCCCCAATCACTGGTTTATCTATATCTGCAAAACGAATCATGTGATAAATGGGATTGGTGAATTCCGATACTTGCCACACACATGCCCAAAACTGACAATCAAGACCGATCTCCTCCAAGAAGATGCCTATCAGCTACATTTGTATCCCTTTCCTTTAATACCTGCTAGTGTGGACTTGATACCATGCTAGCCAATGACTCTCTTACGTTCAAAAGGCACCTGAAGGTGAGGTAATAGCTAGCAAATCTAGTCTTTGCAATCTTCAACAACTCCAATCTTGAGTTACTATGGAAAAGCCCATGGGTATTGCTATGATTTGTAATAAATTTTATCATTTTTTTGCCTCTTTTGTACAAATCACCAATCCATTTGTATTGTTTGTTTTTGTTCTTAATAATATCATGCATCAAAAGGTTCAGTGTGTCAACCAAACACTCAGACCAAAATATGTTGGGGTATTTATCCTCAATAATTGCTCGTCGCCTTACAGTTATTAGCATTACCAGTGATGACTTAGATGACATTGTATGGCCCAATACATTCAAATGTTTCAAGTAATGGTTCTGCAATGTTGATGTTGATCTTGAACTTGTCTGAGTAATCATATGCTGAAAGAAAGATGGCACCACTAACAGACACGGCAAGAACACTTATGCTTTTTACATTTGTCCACCCATCAGATACAATGGACACCCCATGCTCAGTCCATGAATTTGTCATTCTACTCGAAGAATGTGATATTTTTCCTTTTTCATGATCAAGTCCAATGGTTCTAGCCTTGTCATACCCAGGGCTCTTGTATCATTTAGGGGCATCATTTATGGCATAAACCATTTCATGCGAATAAGGTGATCGAAGAACATTGATGCCCCTAAATCCACATCATTCCTACACCCTTCATCAAGGAAATATGATATGGTTCTATGCCTTAAAGATATGTTTGGTGACCCTGTACCTCCATATCCACTACCATAGGAGGATGTTGAAGGAGTTCTTTGTGCATGTGATTGTGAGCTTGGTTCAAAGAAACCCTTTGATCTTTTAGATTTGTATTGGGCTTCCTCCTCTTCCCTTATGTATTTGGCTCTCTCTACTACTGACACACATGTACAAGTTTTGATTCCTAATTGTTTATCTCCATCCCATGGCCTTTTCCAACAGAGGTGCTTTCTAGCATGGGTGTATGAACCTGTGTAATTATTGTTGCAATGGGTGCAGTGAAATTTAGTGGTTCCAACCCATTTCCCTGCTTCAGGCCTAGTAACATATTTCCACAATGGGGTTAGGTCTTGTTTAGTTTTTTGAGCTGAAACATGTTCACTCTCCTCCAGCTCCTCCTCACCAAGGTGGTACTCTTCTGGTTTTCATCAAATTCACCCACTTCTTCATCCCCTTCTTCTTCATGTTCATACCTCCTTTTTCTACTCCCAACACCATAATAACCAAAAAAGGAACCAAGAAGAAGAAAATGCCAAGAAATATAACCATGATGTTTGAAATTTGAAGATTTAAATCTGCAAAAAAATGGAATGGGAATGGGAATGGGAAATAGAGAAAAAAAAATATTTATTTATATAGCAATGAACATAAAAAAAAAATTGTTAGATTAGAGTGTAGATCCTACCTCTTTGGCCTCCAATCTCCTCTTGCAATCTCTTCAAACTCCTCCAACCTCCTGTCCTTGCTCCAAATTCTCTCTCACTCTCTTGTTCTCTCTCACTCTCTCACACTTAGAAATGAAATGAATAATGAGAGGGAAAGGGTGTATTCATTCCCCTCCTCCCCTGCCCTGTCCTTCCCTTCATCCACGCCACCATCGCCTCTCCCTCGTCGCGTGGGCGTCGCTCTCCGCCAGACGGGAGCGATTTTTCCAACCCAGGAGTAGTTGGGAGCGATTGCTCCCCAACCGCTGCCGGGTTGGAAAAATCGCTCCCGAAGTAACAAGAGCGACGCTCCCTAGGTCGAATTGGAAAAAAGCAGGGAGCAATTTTTTTGTTAGGGAACACACTCCTGAAATCACTCCCTATTCAGGAGCGCGCTCCCGACTAGAGCATGGATTCAGAGCGGGATCAAGGCGGGGGGGGAGGGGGGGCAAGGGGGGCTCCCCCGCAAGCTTGACCTGAATTATCAATTTAAACAATATTAACCATTCAACAAGATATTAGATCTTAAGATTATGATGTGTGAATTCATTAAGTGCAAATTCATAACTTTAGAGATTATGGAACTCACAAGAAAACATAATAGAAGCAATGTAACAACTATATCAATGATAACTTCATTTTAAAATCCAATGTTACTAATGCTACCAATCTTTCAATGATATAGCATTAAACCAAATCAATAATCCTTATGCAATTTATGTTCCAATGACATTAAATGGGCAAAAGAAGACTTCTTAGGACAGTAGTAATTTAGTTATGACAGCAGTATACAATCTTATGCCAAATGTGTCAAAACAGTCCCAAAATTTATCTCTTTCTTTAGATTAATGAGAGCACTTAAGATGAAATGCAAACAATGAAAAGATGCTTATGTCACTGTTATATATCAGACTTTAGCATGCGCATGACAGTCAGCAATAAATCATGAAATGAGCCAAACAATTAATACCCAATTGATGCAATGACTTGTTGATGCATTTATGAGACTTATAGGTGATTTTTTAGGGTAGTTAAATGAATTTTATACCATTGTTAATGCAATGTTTAGATGGCTGTAAGTGAAACATTGAGGAAATGAGGGTTAGAGAATCAAACCACTTGGCCTTTTGGCCTTGGAGATGACTAGTAAACTTGCCCACAGTTCCTCCTATGGAGTAGCTAGCCAGAAGAGCTAAGGGAGCTGTGGCTAGGGCAAGGATGCTTGACATTGGGCCTAGAATGCCCAAAAAATTATTAAAACCTTGCAAGATCACAAAATTCTCTTCAGATTTTCAAAATCGTCACAAATTTGCCCAGAAAATGTGCCACAAAAGGCTAACAGCCTCCTTCTTTGCTTGGACACTGAGCTTGGAGGAGAAATAGAGAATGGGTCTTGCCTTCCTAGGCCTAGATCCACCTCTAGAAACCCCAACAAAAATTTCCCAAGGCTATAAACCCTTGAAACGCTTCCAAAATTTCTGAATTTGCTTGAGAGATAACCTGCACAAGTGAAAATAAAATTTCCCCAAAACCCCAACATATACAAAATTCAAAATAAAACCCCAAACCCCAATTTCTAAAAAATAAAGGTTAGAAAAAAATATTCTACAAAATATTCACAAAATATTTTACAAACTATTCACAAAATATTTACAAATATACAAGGCTTGTAAAATAAATTTAAAAAAAAAAAAAAAATTGAGAAAAATATTCTTTTTAAATAATGACAATGGCTCAATGTATTTCGAAAGAAGTATTAACCACCATATTTAGTGAAGTAAAAAAATCATATAAATTTCTCGGATGTAAGAACCTTGATTTCAAATTAATTTTAAATACCAGAACATGAAATTTGAATACTGAATTTGAAAGATTAATCTAATGAATTGAAAGATTAATCTCATGAATACCAACCTGTCTGCTCTGCTGTAATTCTTGTCCGACTATGTTACCAAAACGGCCAAAACCTCCCTGCCAAACTGGGTACAACCTAGGTATGTAGCCTCAGGAAGCTTTCCAATTGAAGCAGTCTGATTCTCCCGTGCCCAAAAACTCTAGTATAATCAAGACTCAAGTTCCCTTCCTAGTTGTACCATCGTATTCCTAAATTGTTCTCATCTCTGCTCCCTCTGTAAAAATGGTTTTTTTTCTTCCCCCTTTCAAGATTTCCTTCCTTCTTTTATTTCCTCATCCACTGCCTTCTTCTCATCTCCGTGTCAATATTTTGGTTACGTGTAACTTTTATGAAATCAAATATCATTTGATTTTATTGATTTTATTTGGATACGAAATTTTGATTTAATAAAGTATATTTATTATTTTAATGAGTTAATTAAATTTATTTAATTTATAATTTTAATTAATTTATATTATTATTTTATTAATTTTAATTTGTAAATTGAAATTAACATTTTCTATTGGTTTTAAGGATTTATCATATATATGATACTCTGGTGAGGTATTAATTCATTACCTTAATTTATATCTTCTCCTATAGTAACTAGTTTATATATAGTGCAATACATGCGGGTCCATGCATACGTAGCTATCGTATGGAGGTCTCGTATGTATGCTAATACTCGTATTTTATTTATAGGTGGGTCATCACATACATCCCTCCTTCCAAAAACTTCATCCCGAAGTTAGGGTTTCTAAAATATATTAGTGATTAATGTGAGTATGTAAGTATTTATATTTCAAGATTGAATTCGTTTTCTATGGGTATTTAAAATTTTGTTTTCTTAAATGTTTTATGATTTTACAACTAGAATATTCATGTTCTTCCCCAGTTGGTTCCCAAAGCTACTCTAGAATCATCCTATCCTTCCTAATCTCTTCCGTTTCCATCCTATCCGTCCTCTACTAGAGTGTGCCATGGCGTCAACTATACTGATTAACCATTCATAGACTCTCAAGGGTATCAACGTCGATTATATCAACCTGATTTCCCAGTAAGCATCTAGCAGTCATCATCACACGTCTAAGGAGCGTGATTCGTACGGTCCTCCCATGACTCCAAGTTTTGGAGGATAAATGGTGGGCAATACCTCCACCCCTCCTAGTGGGACCTGAGTCAATACTCTTTCATGGAACCTCATTGAGTCTTAATTGTATTGAAGTTTTTGTCATCACGTGGTCTTTTTGGTAACAATGTTATCTGCAACGTAAACACTCGTCCATATATTATAACATATGCATCAGGGTATATAAAATAAACAGTTTTTGTATAGCTCATACATGTTATCTCCAGTATAACATATTTAATCATGTCCTACTCATGTTATTGGCTTTCATATTGAAATTGTAATCATTCTCTTATTTCTATCTCATTAATTATATCAATATGCATAAATGAAGCAAAATTTATAATATCTTAATTCCTATCACAATTCATGATTTAGATTTTATAGCAAGATTAATCAAATATTGAATTTCACCTTGGTATCCATAACTCAGTAAGGTTAATTTAAATAACATATTTCATTTTGGTATCCACGTACTTGTAGAATTAAGCAAATAGTATATATCATATTTCAATAATATAAAAATTTACATTTATATGTGATCCTTCCAAAAATGGTTTTAAGTATCTGATTTAAAGTAAAGTTAATATCTACAAAATATGGCTTAAAGTTCTTCAAAATTGACACAAGTTGGGGAATTTTTGACATGATTTTCGTATCTTCCCAAGTAGCTGATCCAAGACTATACTTGTCCCACTGAACCTTAACTTGGTCTACCAAACAATTCCTGAGTTGTCGAACCCTACGTTCTAGTATACATAATGGTTTGACTGAAATGATTCCCTCGTCTGATACCTGCAATTCTTTCCATTGAAGGTTATGAGATTTGTCAACTATGTAATGCCTTAATACAGATATATGAAATACATTATGAACTTTATGCAAGTGAGGTGGTAGTGCAAGACGATAGGCGATAGGTCCAACTCTTTCCATGACTTTAAATGGCTAGATAAATCGGGGTGACAACTTTGTCCCTTTTCCGAATCGGATAGTGCTTTTATTTGGTTTGATGCGGATGAAAACCTGGTCCCCTACTTCATACTTTTTGTCAGTTTTATGGGCATCAGCATAACTCTTTTGTCTGTCCTGTGCTTCTTTTAATCGTTGTCTAATTTGTTTTACCTGTTCCTCCATCTCTTGGATTAATTCTGACTCTACTATCACCCAATCTTCTAACCTGTCCCAACATAACGATGTTCTGCAAGTTCTGCCATATAATGCTTCAAATGGAAGCATTCCGATTGAACTGTGGTAACTGTTATTGTATGCAAATTAGACAAAGATAAGTACTTTTCCCAGTGTGATTGCTGATCCATAACGTACATCCTCAGCTTATCTTCTAGTACTTGATTTACCCTTTCTGTTTGCCCATCAGTCTCAGGATGATACGCTGTGCTCAAATTTAGTTGAGCTCCTAAGGCTGACTGCATGCAAGTCAAAAATCTCGAAGTGAATCGTGAGTTTGTATCTAATATAATCTTCTTAGGTACTCCATGAAACCTTATAATTTCATTTACGAATACTTGATCTATGTTGGCAACTTCGTAAGTATCTATTATGGGAATCAAATGGGTGCTTTTCGTTAATTTATCCACCACAACCCAAATGGCATTGTGCCTTTGTGGAGTGAGAGGTAGTCCAGTGATAAAATCCATAAAAATGATCTCCCATTTGGTCATAGGAATGTCATGAGGTTGCAGAAGACCTGCTGGATGACAATGATCAGCTTTTGTTTGTTGACATTCAAGACATTTTGCAACGAATTGAACGATATCACGCTTCAACTCTGACCAAAAGAAGAGTTTCTTGGTATCAATATACATTTTCTTTACTCCGAGATGTGCACAACATACTGCTCTGTGGGCTTCCTTAAGAATGATGTCTCGGAAATCCCCATTATCAGGAATATACATCCTTCCATAAAATTGCAAGATTCCATCATCTTCTAGTTCATATCCCTCAAACTTAGGTTCTTTTGGCTTTTACTATCAAAACTAGATCTTACCTTTAAATACCAGCTATCTCTTATGAAATGTTCTAGTACTCGTTGCCTTAAGTCTACTTTGATAAGTATGAGGGAAAATATTCGAGGTCTTCTGCTTAAAGAATCTGCTATTACGTTCTCTTTTCCTTTACTGTATGATATTCCAAAGTCATATTCACTTAGGAATTCACTCCATCTTCTTTGTCTAGCATTCAAGTCTCTTTGAGTGAACAAATACTGTAGACTTTGATGGTCGTTTTTAAGCATAAAGCTTTGCCCTACTAGATAGTGTCTCCATATCTTTAAAGCTAGTACTACAGCGGCTAACTCTAAATCATGAGTGGCCTAGTGTTCTTCATGAAGCTTTAACTTTCTTGAAGCATATGTTATCTCTTCTATCCTACATTAATACTGCACCTAACCCTTACTTGGATGTATCAATACATATAGTAAAAATTTTGTCCATATCAGGGACTCTTAAGATTGGTGCACTAGTCAGCAGTATTTTGAGTTCAAAGAATGCTTCATTACATTTCTCAGTCCATTCATACTTAACACCTTTACGTTGAAGAGGTGTAATTAGCTTTGCAATTTTGGAGAAACCTTCCACAAATCTTCGGTAGTAACCAGCTAAACCCATAAAGCTTCGCACTTCATGTGCATTTTCCGGTATTGGCCATTCCATGATTGCTTTTACCTTTTCAGGATCTACTGAGATTCCTTCACCAAATATGATATGACCTAAGTAATGAATATTTTCCTGAAAGAAAGAACACTTGGATAACTTTCCATATAACTGGTGTTTTCTGAGGCAAGATAATACTATCTATAAATGATCTTCATGTTCTTTTCTATTCTTGGAGTAGATGAAAATATCATCTAAGAAAACTTGTAAAAATTGATCAAGATATTTGCGAAAAATATTGTTCATAAGGTTCATGAATACCGTTGGTGCATTAGTCAACCCAAATGGTACCACAGTAAATTCATAATGCCCAAAGCATGTTCGGAATGCAGTCTTAGAAATATCGCTTTCTGAAATCCTTAGTTGATGATAGCCTGATCGTAAATCAATTTTTGAAAAGACGGCAGCTCTTTTCATTTGGTCAAAGAGGGCATCAATTCGAGGCATTGGGTACCGATTCTTTACTGTAGCTCGATTCAAGTCTCGGTAATCTATACATAATCTTAAGGAACCATCTTTCATCTTGACAGAAATTAGAGGAGAACCCCAAGTGATATATTGGGTCAAATGTGTCCTATATCCAATAGTTCCTTCAATTGAATTTGCAATTCTTGAAGTTTTGGAGCTGTCATTCTATAAGGTGTTTTAGAGATTGGTTGAATACCAGGTTTCAATTCTATTGTGAGATCTAGCTCTCTTTCGGGGGGTAATCCTCGTAGTTCCTTTGGAAATACATCCGAAAATTCGGCTAACACTGGGTATTGTTCTAAGGATGGTCCTTTTTCTTTGCTTACTTCTTGAACTGCGTATGCTTGACAACCTTTCCTTAAGCAACGCTTCATTTGCATTGCTGACATGTAGTGTTAAGATACTTTTCTCTTGATACCTTGAATTTGGATCGTCTCTCCTTCATCATTTATACTGAGAATTCTTTTCCCATAATAGTCTACCCAAGTTTGATGAGCTTCTAACCAATCCATACCTATGACGAGATCATAAGTTCCTAGGGTTGTGACATAAACTTTCAATTTAGTCGAACAGATCCCTATATCAATTTTGCATTGTTCCACACTTAAGTCTACAGATTGGAGTTCTCCTGAGGCCATTTCAACCTGTTTGAAATCATTTTGTTTGCGAGCTGCCAACCCACATTTATTTAATGCATATGACGAAATGAAACTATCTGTGGCACCAATATCAAATAAGATTTTGAATTTTATACCATTAATAATATCTAAGGATTCCACTATACTGTATTGATGTGCTGCGTGATTGTTGTTGACTACTGCATGGATTCTATGATTACCTTGGGTATTTGGTATTGGTTCTTTTCCTATCCTATGCAATATATACTTGATGAAGCTTCTGGACAATCACGTTAAAAATGCGGTCATCCACATCCCCAACAATTAACCTGGGTCAGTCCTTTTGAATCATATTGTGAGTTTCTAGATAAAAAACTTCGTCGTCTCATGTCGCTTCCTCTCGTATTTCTTCCTCTATTAGCAGTTCCACGAGATTTCCACGGACTTGTGTTTCATGATTCAATGACTATAGTATTAACTACCATGGGAGCTCTTGCTCCTACACTTCTTGGGGTAAATTTATTACCATAAGGTGGTGGTCTTGAACTACTTTCCCTGAAGAAATTTAGAGGAGTCTTTCCTGGAAACCCTAATTGTAGAGGTTTTGTTGGCCCGACATCCTTTTTGATTCCGAGATGCTCTTCTGCATAGCAGCCACATTCTACTGCCTCGGCTACTGATGATGTCTTCCACATCCTAACCAAGGCCCTGATGCGAGGGTTTAAACCAAATATGAAGTGTTCAGCTTGACATTCATCAGAATCTAAGTAGTGAATGTATTTCACAAGATCCATAAACCTTATTTCATATTCTTCCACTGTTTTATTACGTTGAATTAATGTATGAAAGGCCTCGGCTTGTTGTTCTTGAAAATATGGAGGTAAATACTTAGCGTGGAATCTTTCCTCGAGCAATTCCCAAGGGACATTATCCATTGTGAGGTGTAGTTGTTTTTTCCAGATTTCCCCACCAAATCAAGGCACTTTCCTTTAATTGAAATACGGCAATTTTTGTTTTTGAAGAAGAAAAATACTCTCTTAGTGTAAAACATATGTTCATTCCTTCTAACCATGCCTCAGCACGTTCTCCAGTTCGTCCTCCAGAAAATTCCGGAAGTTTAATTTTCTGTAGCTCCCTAGAAATATCTTCCTTTGATTTTCTATATTCAGGAATTTTTGGTTCCGCTGAATTGGTTTCTATGGGTTGAGGTTGCTCTTCTTTGGTCTTAGCCATTCTCGGCCCTTTTAATGTTTCCAATGAGTGCATTATTATTACGGTCAACTCCAATATTGGAGCGATTGGTGTTGATGATGGTCTCGATGGAGGCGGTGGTGGTGGTGGCGATGGAGATGGTGATGACGACAGTGGTGGTGTTAATGACAGTGATACTGCCCGATCACGTCGTCGTCGCTGATATGTCCTTACAATCGTAGTGTTTCCTATATACATAATAAAATTGTGAAAATTTTGAGATATACTTTCAGACTTAACATATAATTTCAAATTTACAAACAGGTATAGTTTTTTGTGCTATTTTTCCTGCTAGGCAGGTCTTATTGGTACTGAGGTCAAGGAGGGTGGTCTCACGACCTCCTTGTCCTAATGCAAGGTATTCTATCCTAATGTGTAATAATACTTATTCTAATGCATGGGTCTTTATATTATTATAATATAATAATATATAATTATTATAATATAATAATTATAAGTTGAAATATTTTATTATTAAATTTCAATTATTTCATTCATATATATATATATATATATATTTTAAATTTTTTTTGGTGTGTGGGATACTCAGTGTTAACACAGTACACTAATTTTAAGTTAATATACAATTTACATAATTTCAAAATTCTTTATTATTAAATTTAAATTATTAACTTATAATTTTTTAGAGAAATTAAATTAATATTATATTAATTTAAACTTATTGTTAGCACCGATGAGCAACTCCACATTAGCCAATTCCTCTGTTGTTAAATTTGAAATATATGTATTCCCACTAAAGTTTGGAGTACTATTTTTAACTCCAAATTGTTCTTATAAAAAAATCCATGGAATATCTTCAAATGTCTGTAGGGACCCACTTATTATTCCCTTGAACTACATCGCCGTCCAACTTTGTAGAAAATATCTCATTGGATAGTAGGCATTGCTTATTGATTGTTAAATAATATTTCATAATAAGGACACATTGTGTGTAGCGCTTCTTTAGTTTGATGTTACTTGGGTTTGTGGTATTATATGACATATATATATAATTAAATGTAAATAAACAAACATAATATTACAACTTTATGTTATGATATGTAGCGCCACTAGAAAGTACTATACATCATTGAACACTTCGACTTATATTATGTGTTTCATTCTACGTTTGTTGTGAAGGATTTGTAAATTCACTCAACTGTCTCTACGGCGGCCAAAGAATGATGGTGTCTACTACCTGCAATTCGGCTAACTTGACTCCAACATTACTGTGAAAGCCCTGCCGATGAAGGTCAATGTGGAGGCAATGATGATTCAGTGAAATTCCGAGTATTTAGCTCCTGATGTCGTATCTCTCCACGCCCGAGTCTTATCACTCCTTACTACATTTCTCACAATTCAATGAAATTTCTCACGCCTTACTATATATATATATATATATATATATATATATATAATATATATATATATATATATATATATATATCATAGTTTATGTTATGTTATGGTGGAACATCTGCCTTATAACCAAACATAATATGTGATTATAATCGAGATATGCTACCATGTGACTGCCCTATCAGCGAAACTATGAATAGAAGTGACACATCATTATTCTTCAATGTATATTTTGTGAACCCCACAATGATACAGAAAGATAATCATTCGATTAGATGTTCCTCTATCCGCCGGTGGTTGACATACGTCAAAGGTTTATACAATTAATATCATTGTTTGACACCAAGCGCCACCTAAGAAATGAGTTTCGACATGTCAGGTGTTTAAAAACGATGTGTGAGCACCGTGGCTTTTATAATGCATGCAGTGTCCGTTAGTTTCAATCTAACAGGTTCGTAAGATTTGCGGAGAAGCTACGATGTGGCTAAAGATAATATTCACCTATGATAAAATAGATAGCAGCACACAAAATGACTAAGAATACTCAGAATGGAGGGAGAATGGAACAATGAACGACAGGTATTCTCATAAGCTATCAGACAATGGTGAGACTCCTGTGAAGCATGAGTATTTAGCATAATAAATTCGAATTGCATGCTTAGCAGCTGAACCAGTTCCAGCATGTAGTTTAGTAGCTGTGATAAACAAAAAAAAAAACAAAAAACAAAAAAAAATTATTCAAAATCTGGTTGCTATTGATGTCAGGTGTGCCAGCGATGGGGTTTTGAGAATTTTATCAGTGGTGCCAGAAGTTAGACAGGATTTGGCAAAAGAAGGTATAATGTCAGTTCAGCAAGGACTTAAATATACTTTGGGCACTTCCAAAATGACTGCAAACATGTGAAATTATGTCGTTGCAGATGCAAATCACCTACCTTGCCCCGTCTATCAGTTCTTTGTTTTTGGGCATAAATTGTATAATACTTCCATCATTCCCTTGTCCAACATTGGCTTCTTCTCTAAGGAAATCATCTTCTAAAGTCACCATCAATGTGCCATATTTAAAATAAATAAATACTTATATACATCTTTCTGTGATTATAATGATTCAATATAATACTGAGGAGACTTACATAATTGTTTCTGAAGCTTAAATAAACTTGTATTACTAGTTCTGACTTACCATATATATGATTGATTTTTTTTGTACAATGATTTGTTATTTTTGCTCTTTGGTGTACACATATACATAACCTATGAGTCATATCATTACAGGGACGAATATCTCAGATGATAGATCAATACAGTGACAGAATCTCACACTAGCTGACATTTGAATTAAACAACATAAGGACCTCTAGTGAGACCCTGAAACCTTGTATGTATTATCGTGGAGTCTTCGGCAATAAGATAAGCTATATTGGAGATACACTTAATTCACTGAAATGGGAGCCATAGGATTTTGAATTCAATTGTAACCTTATCTTAACAGACTTAACAGGTCCGAGAGTTTGAACTAAGCTCTGATACCAAAATGTGAGAACCTTGATTTCAAATTAATTTTAAATACCAGAACATGAAATTTGAATACTAAATTTGAAAGATTAATCTAATGAATTGAAATATTAATCTGATGAATACCAACATGTCTGCTCTGCTGCAAATTTGTCTGCTCTTCTGTAATTCTTGTCCAACTATGTTACCAAAACGACCAAAACCTCCCTGCCGAACTGGGTACAACCTAGGTACTCAACCTCAGAAAGCTTTCCAATTGAAGCAATCTAATTCCCCCATGCCCAAAAACTCTAGTATAATCAAGACTCAAGTTCCCTTCCTAGTTGTACCAACGTATTCCTAAATTGTTCTCATCTCTACTCCCACTGTAAAAATGGTTTTTTTCTTCCCCCTTTCAAGATTTCCTTCTTTTATTTCCTCATCCACCGCATTCTTCTCATCTCTGTGTCAATATTTTGGTTATGTGTAACTTTTATGAAATCAAATCTCATTTGATTTTGTTGATTTTATTTGGATACGAAATTTTGATTTAATAAAGTTTATTTATTATTTTAATGAATTAATTAAATTTATTTAATTTATATCTTTAATTAATTTATATTATTATTTTATTAATTTTAAATTGTAAATTTTAATTTGTAAATTGAAAATAACATTTTCTACTCGTTTTAAGGATTTATCATATATATGATACTCTTGTGAGGTATTAATTGATTACCTTAATTTATATCTTCTCCTGTAGTAACTAGTTTATATATAGTGCGATACATGCGGATCCATGCATACGTAGCTATTGTATGGAGGTCTGTTAAAATTAGCAACCAGGGCAAAACTTCATGAGGGTCATCTTATTCATGGCTGATAATATTTTTATTAGATTCCTCTCGCCGAGAGGTGTAGGATTGATATAAAGATCATCCGATTCTGATAAGTATTCATGGAGATATGAATTTATTTTGATTATGGAACTATTATCAAGCCGACCTACAACTCATGTAGGCTCAGAAGCCCAACAGTCGCATCTATTCAAACACAAACATTGTGTATAAATATAAGAGGACTTTTCCTCATTTGCACTTACTCTTCTCATCACATCTCTCTCTCTCTACTGCGCAGAAATGAGTCTCTTCTCTACTGCGCAGAAATGGATCTCTCTCACACACATGTGAAGCCAGAAGCAGTTGAACCTAAAGTTGCAACTGCGGATCCAAAGATTGACCTGCGTGGCCTAGAAGATCTCCTCTTTGGAACTGTGTTGTAGGTTCATCTGAACCTACTCTCAAAGCCGCAACTTTTGGTGGTGGAATGAAGTCAATCCGACGAACGGTTTGCAAGATATTGATTGCCCTAGTTTAAAGCCGGAAACTGCTGAAACTAAAGCTGCAATTGCAGAAGTAAAGATTGACCTGCGTGGCCTAGAAGATCTCCTCAACTGAACTACATTGTAGGTTCATCTGAACCTCCTCTGGAAGCCGCAACTTTTGGTGGTGGAATGAAGTCAATCCGACGGTCGGTTTGTGAGATATCGTCT
>APFE031542769.1:49966-129570 GCA_000404065.3 Pinus taeda
ATCCGATTGATCCTCCTCCATATGAGCCTTCCTCTTCTAGAAAGAGGCCTTCATGGCTTAAGGGGTTACTTGATGATGCTGAAGGACATGCTGCACCCCGAGGAACCTTTCATGAAAGTAAGAAACCTAATAGGTATCAGGGATACCTGACCATCATGAGCACGATCATACAAAATAAGCTTTCATCATTCTCAGATGTCATCAAGCATTAACTATGGAAGGATGCTATGACCATAGAATATGAGTCTATTATGGAGAATGATGTCTGGGAAGTAGTTCCCAGACCCTGGAAAAGACAATTGTTACTTCAAAATGGCTTTACAAGATAAAGCATGCAGCAAATGGAAGTATGGAAAAGTATATGGTTCATTTTGTTGCTTGTGGTTTATCCCAAAAGGAAGGTATAGACTATGATATTTTCACCTGTTGCCAGATATACGAACATCCGCTTGATCATAGCCCTTGTGGCTTCACAAGGATGGAACCTGCATCAGATGGATGTCAAGACCGCGTTCTTGCACGGTTCGATCAAAGAAGAGGTCTATGTGAAGCGACCCGAAGGATTTGAGATTTAAGATCGAAAATCTCATGTATGCAGGTTGAAGAAGGCTCTTTATGGGCTGAAGCAAGCACCCCAAGCATGGTATGAGAGGATCGACAGCTACTTGATGAAGTTAGGATTCACTAGGAGTGAAGCCGATCCTAACCTTTACTTTAAGATTGAAGATGATAAATGTCTCATACTAGTGTTATATGTGGATGACCTCTTTCTAACAGGTGCACACCCTCTCATTCAAAAATGTAAGAGGGAGTTGGCTTCTGAATTTGAAATGAAGGACCTAAGACTGATGCACTATTTCCTAGGACTTGAAGTGTGGCAGAAGCCAAGGGAAATTTTCCTGTCTCAAGGAAAATATGTGGTGAAGATTCTGAAAATATTTGATATCGTGGACTACAAGCCTATGACTACCTCGAGGATCTTAACTTTCAAAAGTTATATGGTAGAGATGTCGGACCAGATTTGGGAAATGCCTCTGAGTTTCAAAAACTCATTCGCGTTGATGTTCTTGATGAACCTCCGTCCGAACATATGTTTTGAAGTTAGCATTGTGAGCTCATATTTGGTTGAGCCTCACTAGATTGGTGCCAAGAATCTTCTGAGATGTCTTCAGGACACAATCTCTCATGGATTGAGATACACTGCCGGAGATGTGAGACTACTTGGATATACTGAGACTACTTCGACTTATATTATGTGTTTCATTCTACGTTTGTTGTGAAGGATTTGTAAATTCACTCCACTCTCTTTGCAGCGGTCGATGAATGATGGAGTCTACTACCTGCAATTCAGCTGACTTGATCTCCAACATTACTGTGAAAGCCCTGTCGATGAAGGTCAATGTGGAGACATTGATGATTCAGTGAAATTCCGAGTATTTAGCTCCTGATGTCGTATCTCTCCACGCCCGAGTCTTATCACTCCTTACTACATTTCTCACAATTCAGTGAAATTTCTCACGCCTTGCTACATTTCTTATGTGAAGTTTCAGAATATTTCTCGAATCGAGTCTATGTTTTTCGATTTCTAAAATGTCTTCATATTTCGTCCTTTGAATGAGCAAACACGGAGATTCTCAGGCAGAACGAGCTCAAACTGTTTCAATTATATATATATATATATATCATAGTTTACATTATGTTATGGTGGAATATAGTTTATATATATGCTGCCATGTGACTGCCCTATCAGCGAAACTATGAATAGAAGTGACACATCATTATTCTTCAATGTATATTTTGTGAACCCCACAATGATACAAAAAGATAATCATTCGATTAGATGTTCCTCTATCCGCCAGTGGTTGACATACGTCAAAGGTTTAGACAATTAATATCATCGTTTGACACCAAACGCCACCTAAGAAATGAGTTCTGACATGTCAGGTGTTTAAAAATGATGTGTGTGCACCGTGGCTATTATAACGCATGCAGTGTCCGTTAGTTTCAATCTAACAGGTTCGTAAGATTTGCGGAGAAACTACGATGTGGCTAAGGAAAATATTCACCTATGATAAAATAGACAGCAGCAAACAAAATGACTAAAAATACTCAGAATGGAGGGACAATCGAACAATGAACGGAAGGTATTCTCATAAGCTATCAGACAGTCGTGAGACTCTTGTGAAGCATGAGTATTTAGCATAATAAATTCGAATCTCATGCTTAGCAGCTGAAGCAATTCCAACATGTAGTTTAGTAGCTATGATAATTTTTTTTTTATTCAGAATTTGGTTGCTATTGACATCAAGTGTGGGAGCGACGGGGTTTTGAGAATTTTATCGGTGGTGCCAGAAGTTAGACAGGATTTGGCAAAAGAAGGTATAATGTCAATTCAGCAAGGACTTAAATATACTCTGGGCACTTCCAAAATGACTGCAAACAGGTGATATTATGTCGTTGCAGATGCAAATCACCGACCTTGCCCGTCTATCAGTTCTTTGTTTTTGGGCATAAATTGTATAATACTTCCATCATTCCCTTGTCCAACATTGGCTTCTTCTCTAAGGAAATCATCTTCTAAAGTCACCATCAATGTGCCATATTTAAAATAAATAAATACTTATATACATCTTTCTGTGATTATAATGATTCAATATGATACTGAGGAGACTTACATAATTGTTTATGAAGCTTAAATAAACTTGTATTACTAGTTCTGACTTACTATATCTATGATTGATTTTTTTTGTACAATGATTTGTTATTTTTGCTCTTTGGTGTACACATATACATAACCTATGAGTCATATCATTACAGGGACGAATATCTCAGATGATAGATCAATACAGTGACAGAATCTCACACTAGCTGACATTTGAATTAAACAACATAAGGACCTCTAGTGAGACCCTGAAACCTTGTATGTATTATCGTGGAGTCTTCGGCAATAAGATAAGCTATATTGGAGATACACTTAATTCACTGAAATGGGAGACATAGGATTTTGAATTCAATTGTAACCTTATCTTAACATACTTAACAGGTCCGAGAGTTTGAAATAAGCTCTGATACCAAAATGTAAGAACCTTGATTTCAAATTAATTTTAAATACCAGAACATGAAATTTGAATACTAAATTTGAAAGATTAATTTAATGAATTGAAAGATTAATCTGATGAATACCAACATGTCTGCTCTGCTGCAAATTTGTCTGCTCTTCTGTAATTATTGTCCGACAATGTTACCAAAATGGCCAAAACCTCCCTGCCGAACTGGGTACAACCTAGGTATTCAACCTCAGAAAGCATTCCAATTTAAGCAATCCAATTCCCCCATGCCCAAAAGCTCTAGTATAATCAAGACTCAAGTTCCCTTCCTAGTTGTACCACCGTATTCCTAAATTGTTCTCATCCTACTCCCTCTGTAAAAATGCTTTTTTCTTCCCCCTTTCAAGATTTCCTTCTTTTATTTCCTCATCCACCGCCTTCTTCTCATCTCCGTGTCAATATTTTGGTTATGTGTAACTTTTATGAAATCAAATCTCATTTGATTTTGTTGATTTTATTTGGATACGAATTTTTAATTTAATAAAGTTTATTTATTATTTTAATGAATTAATTAAATTTATTTAATTTATATTATTATTTTATTAATTTTAAATTGTAAATTTTAATTTGTAAATTGAAAATAACATTTTCTACTCGTTTTAAGGATTTATCATATATATGATACTCTTGTGAGGTATTAATTGATTACCTTAATTTATATCTTCTCCTGTAGTAACTAGTTTATATATAGTGCGATACATGCGGGTCCATGCATACGTAGCTATCATATGGAGGTCTCATATGTATGCTAATACTCGTATTTTATTTATAGGTGGGTCATTACACCGGAGCCCAAACAAGGTCAGCATGTGCCCACAGTCTGTGAACTTGGAGCCCCAGGGCTAGTATACTTGCAGATCTCTATAATATTTCTCAAGAAAAATCGTTAGATCATACAATGAATCGGATCACCTAAGACAAATCCAAAATTTACCAATGGAATGTTCCTACCATTGACAAATGAAATAACGATTTGTGTAGCACTAAAGCACAATATAGGATTACCACATAACTATCACGTACCACAGATCAATGAGTCAACAACGCCATGAACTGAACCCCAAAGTATTTTATTGTGATATTCAAACGTTCCCAATAGAACAATGGCTCAATACCAGCATTACAAATTTCCATTAGTCCAAAACTGGAGTCTATTTATAGATAAATCTTCCAAGTTGAAAATAACAACTAATTGGCTTGAACCCCGTCAAAATAATCTCGTTCGTTGCTAAAAATTTGATGATCTTTTAATCTCTATCGTCGAAAATATTTATTTTTTAGAAATTTTCGAATTTCTCTTAAAAACTAATTTTTATTAATCTAAAAATAAATATTTTGGATTAATTTACTAAAATAATTGACTTTGACTTAACCACCAAGGTCCAAGGGCCTAATTTTTCTTTGAAAAACCATTTTTGCCTTAGTGGGGGACCTCCAAAAATGAACTTCTTTTTGACCCACGAATTTTTTTGGTCATTTTCCACTTGGAGAAATTAATTTCTCTAAAAATATTTTTCTAACTCTAAATTAAATAATTTTCAGACTTAGGATTTTATTTTATTTTTGCAATGACAGTAGAGGGGATTAATAATGTTTTTCACCCTCAAATATTTTAGCCATGGTGTCCAAGTTCGAGGGACCATACACTAAAAAAAATTTACATCAAATAATTACAAATTCAACCCTCAAAGGGGAAACACCTCTTTACATAGAGACCCTCAAAATAATTACCCAATTCTCCGACACAATATGATCTAGTAGACCAAGTGATTTGTAATAAAATAATTTGGCCAAATAGCTTAAATTATTCCCAAACCACTTTTACAAAGACTTGATCTAACACTAGGACTCACCTAAGACCTTGTCAATGAATTCCACCCTAACTTTGGGGTTTAAGCAGGAGGAAACATTGTGCCGATTATCCATGTTTAGAAACACACATAATGCGGTGAGGATGAAATCCTCCTAGGATGAAATCATTGCCAAAATCATAGGCTTACCTAGGTTGTTACATAATTAAATGGTCGTACTAGCATCATTTACATTACAATTTGCAGAAATTGGGTTTACAATGATGTGAGAGGTATTTGGGTGATGATTTTGAACTTTGAAAATCTTTGCACAACTGCTTCCTTAGACTTGTAACAAAATTGGTGCAATGAGATCTAGGAAATTTTTCTTAATCTACAGGTTATTCAGTGGTCGTCAACCTCATGTTATGAGTTTGTTGATTCCATCCATGGCAACGAGTCAAGGAGCTTCCAAATTTTCTAGACTCCACCGCTTCACATGTATTCAAATGGATATAAGGTTGTGACTCCTAGGATTGCCGCTGTAGGAGACAATACAAGAACTGAAGAACTTTTACCAATAACTAGAGCATGACAATGATGCTCTTTGCTAGGGTTTTTGCATTATCTCCATTCGGTAGAGTTCAAATTGACACCTTGAAATGACATGATTTCCTTGCAATACAAAAGACAAGAAGGATTATGTATTTTTCTAGGATTATGTATCTGGTCCTGATGATGAACTACACATGTGGGTTCAAAACGCATCGGCCAAAAATTTCTCTTATGTGATTTCTACCGAAAGACTTTACTTAATTCATTATGGATCACAGAACCTTGAATACAAAAATAATTGGCTTATTGGTTCCTGTGCTTGTTGCATCAAGAATTGCACAATATGCCAAACTGAAAATAGCAAGCCAAATCAAGGTGCAAAGCAAACCACGACCTTCACCTTCTTGCCAAGTTAAGTAGGGTACGAATGGCAAAGATTAGGGCTTCATTCACATATATTGTGTTGCCAATGAGGAGGAGAGACAAGAAAATTCCAAAGGAGGTTTTTTTGGCAAATCAGAACCAAGGAAATAACATTCGGTTTGATAGTTCACAAGTTATAACAAGCCATAGATGGGTCACCACAATTATCTCTTTGGTGGAATATCTAATGTATAATCCCAACGATCAACAAGGATTGTCAAATGTAAGGATACACAAAGGCATTGAGGTATGCAAGCCTCGCTGAAGCATTACTATACAACAATGGCAACGAGATGCATTGTTGCTAGGGTAGAGAACTCTGCATGAATCTTACTGACAGGTTTATTGGACGAGGGTGCAACAAGGAAACTTGATGGATATCAAGTCAGAGCCACACAATAATAAAATAAGCAAGGTGGTAAGATGAGTGGAAACGCGATAGAACTGACAAGCAAAGAAAGGCCACAAAATCTAGTGGCTCAAAATTGAGCAGGGAAGGAATTCGCCTACTCTAATACAATGTTAAACACTCACAAATGATAGACAAAATTAAGATCAACATGGAATACATTTTATTCGAAAAGATATACATCTTAATACATTGTCTTATGACCCTTGATTTTCATATTCCAAGTTGCCTCTTGGACTTCTCCAATTGTTTACATTTGTCCACATATATCCTAAGCGATTAGGTGTCCAACACCATCTAATGCAATCTAGTTTGATTTCCATTTCATTGAAGCAATATAGCTTGTTTTCATTTTCTCAAAATGTAATCAACCTCCAGCAACCCCCCGACAGTTTACTAGTTAAAGTAGTTTAAGTTAGGGACCCTTTCTTTTCCACGACTTCTTGTTCTAAGATCGAGGCCCCAACGAGGAAAAGGACCAAAGACGAAGTTGATTTGTACCTTGTCTAATTTTTCAATCACACTTGCCTGTTGGACCCACCCACCTTAAATTAACTTAATCTCAAGTGACAACCTAACTTTAACTAAAACAAACCAAGACACGCACTCCATCACATTTCTATCTTGCAGTGGCTTTTGTGCTTGATTATATCTCTATTGCCATTTCACTTTCAAGTCAATTGGTTATTTGGTCATTCCCATTTTAAGTTCAAGCACACTTATATTTCAAGGCACTTTTACTTTCAAGTACTTTTACTTTCAACATTTACAATTTTAAGTACTTCAATTGGCATCTATTGCCACTGTCCTTTATTTCATATCTTTTCTTGGCAAGCTTTTTTCTTAACATCATAATATCTATGGTTTATGAACGAATGTGATGCCTATGATTTTCATTTAAATGCTTGGAAGTATATGTTGTGACTTATGACTGTTGATGGAGGTTGTATCTTGTAATTAACTCCTAGTACTTTCTTAACTTAGATTAATTAATCCTTAGTTAGTTTTATAGGGGCCACCGCCATTCGCTTCGCTAAGAGTTGAGAGTTGAGTTACAATTGCTTGTGAAAATTCCTAAACCCGGAATCCCTACTGCAGCAAACTGATGTTACTTCTCCTACTTGTTAATCCATACAATTTATTTACTGTGTTCTACGATAAATATCGAAGTAAATACAACTGCAACATTCACTATTTAAAAATAATATGCCGAAACAAGAAACTGAACAAGAAAGAGATACAACACACATCAACACACATCTACACAGAGAGATTTGTGAGATTACCTCACACTATCACTGGAAGTCCTGGCTAATCTAGCCCTTGAATGAACAACCCTTGGCTACCTCTGCACAGTGTCCGCATCAGCCTAGTGTCACACTATCTAGGACCTGCGTCACTCTTCTCGGCTAATCGATTTGCCTTTGAGATTCTGACTTTTTCTCTCCCAGTCTCACACCTCGGCTTCCAGCTACAGAAATCAAACCCTCAGGCAAATTTTGGACTCCCTCAAGGCTTTTGCACTGCCTCTACTAGATCTCTCTCTCTCTTCTATGTTGAGTATTCTCCGACCGAGAAAGATTTCCCTTCAGATACTATCCCCGCCCCTCTCTGAAAAAGCTCACTTCAAATTTCTGACCGGCAACTGCTTTATTTCAAAAATTCGATCTTTTGAACTCTCTCTCTGTGTTCTCCAAGTGCTCATCAAGCCTTCTCTTATAATCCACTTGTTGATCAATCAATGACCCAGATTAGATTATAATCAATGGCTAGGATCATATTGACTTGATCTTTGCTTTCTTCTAGAAGTTTCACCCACAGTTCAGATTAATACCCTTTAATTATTTTAATTTCCTAAGTTTAGACTTAAGGTCGCATTAAAAATAATTAATTATTTTAATAAAACTGTCTCCGGGTGGAATTTCCCAAAACGATTTATAGGTATTGGAGAATACATGTGTCTAAGCCTCCCTGCAAAATTTGAGAATTAGAGCACATCCGATGCTACCATAAATCAACACTGCTCAATTCGAAACTTGCCCCCAAGGCCATACCAAGTGGAGTTAAAAAAAAATCTCCACGATATCTCAAGTGTGAATGCAGACGACAACAAGACCAAGAGTACATGATGATTGGCAAGATTTAAACGATAAAAAGAAAATTTTTGATAGGCATGAAGATCATGAAAAGAAAAATAAAAAGAAAGTTGAGAATGATGGCCACATAGAGGTTGGGATAGATCAGGATCCCAAATTAATCAGAATTGGAAAAAGTACATCAAAGAAAGAACTGATGAATTTCCCTGCAAATGGGCAATTACTCAAGCTATTCTTCGCTGAAAACATTTGATGATGGGGGTATCCATTTGTTATGTATTTCTACCCTTTTCTTACTTTTAATTTCTTGCTTTTCATTTCAACATTTTATTTTAAGTAATGTTATTTATTTTCATCTAGTAGGATATTAATAATTTTATGGTGCATGTGCTACTAATATTCTTCATTGCAATATGTTTGTGATCATTGCAGATTTTGGAGTTCTCACATGCTTTCCTAAAGATCAAGCACACATCCCCATGAGAATCTAAATCTTACCTACTCAATTGTACCTAACATAAAATAAGGACTCCATGGCCCAATGTACAAGGCACCAAACAATTTTTTTCAAGTCCAGAAGTCCAACAGAGCAATTTTGCCCCTTCGTTTTTCCTTCTCTCTTCTTCTATTTTCTTATCTATGTAAATTGCGTACCCCCATGGGGGAGTTGCAAAAATCTCACTAACATGACGAACTTATATAAAATGCTTACCCTCTTGGGACCTGGTTACTAAGGAAGTTTTACCAGAGTATTTATTTCACTTAATTAATTATTCTGACCTTTTAGCGATAAATAATTAATTGATCTTTTCGCTCACAGCCTCCAAAGCTAGAGTATGTCTTAATAACTAGGCATTGAGTGTGTTTCTAAGTCTAGGGTAAATGTATATTACCATGCTATGCATTATCTCGAGTCTCACAGAATTGCATTAGGATTTTCTAGGATTTTTTACTAATTAAAATCTCCCACAAAACGAGAATTTTTAATTAAAATTTATGTAACAAATAAAAAAGTGGTACCAGGAAATGTTGTATGGCATGTGGGTACTCGTTTTTCATCCTTAGAGTACCAACACTATCCTAGTACACACTTTGGGGTGGAATATATTAATTTGTCCTCGTGATTTACTCAATAAGTGAGGGAAAAGGCATGAAAAATCAGGATAATTAATAATTGGAAACATGTCTCTAGTTGAACTGAGTGTCTCAGCAACTTAAGGGGAGTGAGTAGGCACTCAAGAATCAGTTAAGTAATGAGTTGAGGAGTTGAATTTAAGAGACAAAGGAATGAGGTTGAGTTGGCTCCCAGCTAGGCCGGGTCAAGCCCAAGAATTGGGGAATCGATTTGTTGCATTAAATAAGGTCAAGTTAGCTCTTGGATGGTGGCCGAATTGACTTGGAGAAAGTACGAGTTAAGTGGGAGTTCATTCTCCCTTCAACTCCCTCTCATGCTATGCATTTCACACTTGGATCCTACCTTGCCTATGCACTCATGCTCCTAGCCTACACATGGCCACTTGGGCTCTATGTAGCCCTCTCTTGGCTGACTTGGGATTGTCATGTTTCTTGGGATCTCCTCCATCTCTTCTTATAAACTGAAGCTCCCTCCTCTTGTGTTAGCTAGTATTGAAGAGTTGGAGCTCTTGGGGAATCGCTGCTGCATTTTATATTGTTCCATCATTTTAATAAAAGAAGGCTTTGGAGGCTACATGGTGTTTTGAATCTTGTGTGGTTGCTTGGAGTACAATGGAGGTATTTTCTTTAAGATTATTGTTGTAATAGGCCTTTCAAGGGGTGTTGTCGCCCAGTAAGAATAAACTCTTCAAATTCGGTTATTTGATTAGTCTATTTCCTTTCTTATACTTTGAAATCCTAAATTATATGTTCATCTCAGTGGGCTGACTTATTTTCAAGATTTCATGTGTAGGGGGCACCTATCTACTAATAATTTCTCTTGGCAAAGATCTTAAGGAATAGCAGGTGCCTCAAAATTTGAAGACTTGGGATCCTCCTCGGTTGGAGTACCCATCTTCAAACTCATTCCCACCTTGCAGTAAGTTTCACCTCCAATCCTTTGAAGATTTCTCCAAAATATTTCCTTCATTTCTTGCACATAAAATTCTCTTCAATATCTCGTGGTTTGATTTTGAAGATTTTCATTGCTAAATCTAGTATTTGAAGGTTAAATTAGTTGTTGTCCTAACAGCAATAAAATCAGCTACAAAAAGGGCAAGTTACCTTGGTTTTTCCTTAGTTTCATAGTGTAGAAATTGATATCTTTCATTCTAGCATTTCACTTGGTGTTTTTTGGGTTTTGTATGCTAACAATTTTGAGTGTTCCAAAAGCATTTTGGGCACTTTTCACATTGATTTGTTTGCTGGTTTTTAGATCGCCAGTGAAATTACAAAGAGATCTGCAGCCAAAATTTGGTCAAATTGAAGCATTCAACCACCTAGAAGGAACCTCATACAATTCCCTTTGTAAAAGAAGGATTTTTACCATCATTATAACCGTGAAACCGTCTATTCTCCCTTTATTCACAAGGGATACCATCACTACAAAGCATTGTAACATTGAGAGAGCTAGGAGAGTCTCCTAGGCATCCCAATCCCCCTACCCAGGGGGCACCTCTTGCGTGTTCTTGTCTCATTTTCATGGTGTACTTCTAATGGAGCTTAAAATTAACTTAACACCACAAAACATTAGAGTAGACTTCACTTTCATAGATTAGATTTCATTTTATGCTAGTAACGAACCCCTTCAAGCTCCATTATAGCCTAGTTTGATCCTTGTGCATGATCAGAGAGGGCTTGTTGGTTGATTTAGTTTAACTCGGGAAAACCTCTTAATCTTTATTGCGAGTTTGGGGAAAAAGTAAAGGTCGACTTGTAAAATCAGGATAGGAGCTAGTTTCTCCTATTGTTGGATCTCCTTGCAGCTCGTTGACTTGTTGAATCAGAGGAGTAATCATTGAAGTGAAGCTTCCTCGTGTTGGATCTGCTTGCAACTTTCTCTACTTCATTCAAAAGGATAAAGATCAAAGAGGAAACAAATATTAGATAGTTTTCTTTTCCTGCAATCACATGGGTCACATATCCATCTCCACTGTGCACTCACTTAACCAATAAATCTAAATGCAAGTGAAATCTAACCGAATAAAACTTACCAAGAACACTTTCCACAACATTTCTACAACATACAACACTTGGGCTACATTTCATTTGCCAAATTTACTTTCAACTAATAATCGTTTACTTTTGGCATTTCACTTTTAAGCATCAACAACCTACTTTTGGCATTGGTCTATACTACTATTCATTTATGTCATTTGATTATTTCCTCATCTTGTATATTGATGGTGAATGTGATTATTTTCTTATCTAAATTTCATATTGTATGTTGATGGTAAATGCACTCTTGTGTAATACATTTAACTCCTAGAACATTTCTTATTAACTATAGTTTAGTCAGCCTTGATTGTTTTTAGGGACTACCCCTCTTGGCTTTGCTAGGAGCTAACCTAGACAAACAAGTTGACATTTGAGTGGCAGCTACTCAACTCGAGACTTGCCCCCAAGGCCACACTTAGTGGATTAAAGATTTTTCCACATAGCCCAAAGGTGTGGATTAGGTGGCAACAACGTCCTCAAGGGAAATTCAAGTGATGTGAGGACTTAGGTGAGAATTAGTGACAATACATCAAAGCTCTCCTAACACTCAAGGCCACTGAAAGAAATTAGTGATCACAAATTGATCTCCCAAAGAAGGAGAGGAGCAACTACATGTGTTAAGATTGGGAATAGGAACTCGTCAAAAGCCTCACCAAGATAGGTATTTGAGTCGAAGATCGAGAGGATGTCTATAATCTAATGGGCCTAGAGTTGAGAGCGTCATGGATCTTTTCCTTCAACTCACTACCACTAGCAAATGATATAAAAAGAAGAAAGCAAGTAATTTGAGGAGTTCCTTGTAAGATTTATTTCATTTCATGTGTCCTACTACCTCCGTTGCAAAGAGAAATTCCTGTCAAACTATTATATTAATTGTTTCAGCAATGAGGCATTGGTTAACTAGTGATGCTAATGAAGATATGAAGCAAGGTGTAAGTCCCATGCAATTTTGGCAAAATAGGTAACCCTTAGACCTAGCACCTATGCCAAAGGAAGTCAACTATTTACAATGCTACCCCGTCGGTTATGCCTCTTAAAGAACTTCCAGAAATGAAGAAAATCACTTTCAATTAGTGATATTTCACACCATCTTTTGCCCCATGTGCACGATATTCATAATTAATCTCAAGGAACTAATGCATATACACATAATGTCATGGGCATTGGAAATAAAGAAGAAACTGTCAACTAGACCATGGGGGGGCGCTCAATTGGCCATCACTGTGTTATGTAGTATTATGTAAACCATGAGATTCAAGGTTCAAATCTCCCGCGGGTCAAACCAACCAATAAACCAATAAAAAATAAAATAAAAAACTGTCAACTAATAATAATTTGTTAAATTTAAATCCCATAATGATATTCCCAAGTAATGCTAATTTATGAAAATTATAAAAGCATGTGTCTATTCACAAAGGCATTTTGAAAGTCAATTTATGTGCAGTTCAGAAATAAAGGACCCACCTGCCAATTTGAAACATAACTACAGACTAGGAACACTCACAGGGCATTTTGTAATGTCTAGATTTGTTTGCAGTGTTGGGGAACAATCCATAAATACCAATCCAGATTAAGGGCATGCATTAATTTATATCGTTTGAAGTGAACAAGGCCTAGGAAACATACATTTTAGACTATATTCCTATATCCTTGATAAAAAAGTAGTTTCTACCCATTCATTTTAATATATTCCTTGTATCTATAGAAAACAAAGATTAAATTAATATCTCGCAGGCATGCACATATATGCATAATGTCGTGGCCATTGGAAATAAAGATCAAACTGTCAACTAATGCTAATTTGTTAATTTTAAAACGCATAATTATAATTTATATTGCTAAGTACTGCTAATTTATGAATATTATAGAAGCATGAGTCTATTCACACAGCCATTTTGAAAGTCAATTATGTGCAGTTCAGAAATAAACAAGGCCCCACCAGCCAATTTCAAATATAATTAAAAGATTGGAGGAACACTTACCGGGCATTCTGTAATGTGTATATTTATTTGCAGTTTCAGGGAACAATCCATAAAGGATGCACTAATTTATATTATTTAAGGCTAAAATGGTCTAGAAACATACATTTCAGACTATACTGCTACATTTCAGACTATACTCCTATATCCTTGATATAAAAATAGTGACTAGCCATTCAATTTAATATCTTCCTTGTATCTATAGGAAACAAAGATGAAATCAATACCTCGTTAACAATTTATGATCTAAGAAAAGTCAACAAAAAAAGGATTCGTACTTTAACAAATCATGCATAATCCTTTATGAACAACAAATAAACTTTGGGTTAATAATATGTAAGTGGAATTCAAGATATCAATAGAAATAATTCAAATCCTTTCCAATGTCTTGACCCATGCGGAAAAGTAAAGGGAGGAAAGGACAAAGAATGATTGGGGCATAACCTAGAACAGATTTTGTTAGTTTAAAATACTCGTATCATGACTCAATAGCCTTAACATGGAAGCTTTTTCTTGTAAAGGATAAAACTATAACTTATTGGTCAAGAAAACAACATAAGCATTTCATGAGAACAAAATAGTTTCCAGAAGCTAGGAAGATAAAACAACGAATTAGCTGCACTTAAACTAAAACCATATGACATATGACTATACAGGTGTGGCCAAAGGAAATACCATTCGTCGCATCAAACGTTCAAAGCACCAAAAAGCATCAGCTTCATTTTCAAGAAGGACAACCATTGGAGAGCAAAGATCACTCATTCCTGTTAGACAAAACCCCAAATAAAAATCATACCAATGCATGGACTACAAGAAAATATTCATCAAGATTCAAAATATTCTGAACTCTTAAGAAAACCAAGAAGAACTAAACCAAGGCATCTCCCTCAAGAATACTTTAATCTGTGGTTACTTTCCAATCTATCTTCAAAAATCTCATATTCAAGCAAGCTAGCTCTTTAACACATTTCCAATATAATGATACAGGAGACAATACATTATTGACATTGGACAATGGCATTAGTACAGCAACATACTACTGAATAATCACATATACTTCGTAATCTTAACAATGACAAAAACATGATAGATTAAAGAATGTCAATGATTAATCCTGACGATAGAAAGCATATCGTTCTCTAATATGGTTCAGGTCAGGAATAATATATTGTTTCATATATATAGTCAGAGGAAGGGGTGTTTGCATGCAATGCGAATGCATCCTACCTGGAATCTCACGGAAAATGATGAATTATCCCTCTCATCAGGTGCCTTGAATGGGAAATAGAGTATGACCAACATCAAAACACTCACTAGACCAAAATCAATAGATATGCATCACTGTTCTTCATGTGGTCCTAGCTATCAATATGTGGCATCATAAAAGCTCATTTAAGACCCAAAATGGCACCAAATGCCCAGTACAGGCAATTAAACCCAACACCATCTAAGAGATCCTAGCTAAGTTACCGAAAGCACTTGATGAATTTGTCAGAAACACAGATCCCCTTTTCCGATATGGAAATGGATACGATCCTTGTCCAAAACGCTGTAAAAACGTTTTAGTACAGCAACATACTACTGAATAATCACATATACTTAGTAATCTTAACAATGACAAAAACATGATAGATTAAAGAATGTCAATGATTAATCCTGACGATAGAAAGCATATCGTTCTCTAATATGGTTCAGGTCAGGAATAATATATTGTTTCATATATATAGTCAGAGGAAGAGGTGTTTGCATGCAATGCGAATGCATCCTACCTGGAATCTCACGGAAAATGATGAATTATCCCTCTCATCAGGTGCCTTGAATGGGAAATAGAGTATGACCAACATCAAAACACTCACTAGACCAAAATCAATAGATATGCATCACTGTTCTTCATGTGGTCCTAGCTATCAATATGTGGCATCATAAAAGCTCATTTAAGACCCAAAATGGCACCAAATGCCTAGTACGGGCAATTAAACCCAACACCATCTAAGGGATCCTAGCTAAGTTACCGAAAGCACTTGATGAATTTGTCAGAAACGCAGATCCCCTTTTCTGATATGGAAATGGATACGATCCTTGTCCAAAACGCTGTAAAAACGTTTTTGTACCGTTTCAAAAAATCAGAAACTTTAGATTTGGAAATGGATAGAATTTTCACATGGTATCAGAGAAAGTAATCAGACACAGGAAGGGAAAATCAATTATGGGTCGAGACCATGATGCAAAGGCATCTACGTCAGGAGACTCGCACAGATTTTCAGAAGATTGCACAAGAGACAGTAATTTCGATTTCTCTATTTTGGCTTCCAGGCTAGAAGAAGAAGCGGCTTGTGTGACCAGCTCTGCATCATTAGAGGTATGGTATATAGACAGCGGAGCCTCTTGGCATATGAAGGGAATCCGGGAATGTTTCTCAGATTATCAGGAGGAAAGGATGAATTTTCAAATCACCATGGTGAATAAGGCAAAGTGTACTCCAATAGGGAAGGGTACCATAGCTTTTCAAATAGAAACGGGAGAGCGGTTCTGTGCTATTAATGTGTTGCATGTACCAAGATTGGGGATGAACTTACTTTCCATGATGCAACTTCAAGGCAAAGGCTATGACATTTTTTTCATCAAGAAGAAAGTATACATCAAACACCAGAGCTAGAAAACGAAAGTGCAGATCGAGATCAAAAGTAACAGGCTATACAAAGTACAACTAGAATCACTAATGGCACTAATAGGCAGTCATGGAGACATGGATTTAAACGAACTATGGCACAAAAGAATGGGACATTTGCACCATGGGGCTCTGAGAATTCTTAGGAACACTGTAACAGGAGTTCTGGATCTTAGTATAGAACGTGATGATGTATGCAAAGGATGTGCTCTGGGAAAGTATGCCAAATCAGCATTTCCTAGAAGTAAAAACAAGGCTAAGAGTGTACTAGGATTAATACACTCAAATATCTGCGGAACTATCTCCACTAAATCTCTTAGTGGTGTCGAGTACTTCGTCACCTTCATTGATGACCACTCAAGGAAAACTTGGATTTATTTTTTGAAAACCAAGGACAAGGTTTTTTGTCGATTCAAATAGTTTAAGGCTCTGGGGAAGAATCTGACTAGGAAGAAAATAAAAGTTTTGTGCTCAGATAATGGTGGAGAATATGTCGATAAGGACTTCACTGATTTTTGCGCTAAGGAAGGTATCAGAAGGGAGTGGACAACTCCTTACAATCTGGAGCAGAATAGAGTAGCAAAAAGGAAGAACAGGACTATTATAAAAGCAACTAGGGCCATGATGTATGATCAGGATATGCCAAAATTCCTGTGGGCAGAAGCATGCAACAAGGCAGTGTATGTTCAGAATAGAACTCCTCATCGAGCATTGGGTAAGATTACTGTAGAGAAAGTCTTCACAAGGAAGACGCCTGAAGTAAGTGATTTCAGGATATTTGGGAGCTTAGCATATTGTCGCATGCTCGAGGAAAAGAGGAAGAAGTTGGATCAAACTGTAGAGAAAGGATATCTAGTGGGATATAGCAAGAACGCTAAGACATACAGAATCTATCTTCCAGGGAGCAGGAAGGTAGTTGTTCGACGAGATGTGAAGTTCATGGAGGATAGGGCTTTCAGAAAATCTCGAGAAATGCCTTCCAAGGAGTAGTCTAAAGAGGAATCGTTGCTCAAACCTCTTCAACCAATGGAAGTAAAGAATTCTTCCTCGGATCAAGAAGAATCACAGGAGGAGGAGGAGCTAACAGAAGCACCTGCTGGTAGAGGAAGAACGAGCAAGGAACTTCGTCAGATTCTGCGAGATGCAAAGGATTTCACCAGTGCACCAAGGAACAATAAGAGAGAGCGAAAACAGCTAGATAGATATCAGGCATTAGTAGCTCAGGATGGGGAGCCTGCCAGTTTTCAGGAGGCTGCTCAACATCAAGTTTGGTTGGATGAGATGGTAAAGGAGTACAACTACATACTGGTGAACGATTCCTGGCAAGTAGTGCCAAGGCCTCAAGACAGATTGGTGGTAGGTTAGAGATGGATCTACAAGATTAAATACACTACATACGGCAGTGTGGAAAGATAAAAAGCCAGGTTTGTGGCTAAGTGGTATGCTCAGAAGGAAGGAATTTACTACGTAGAGACCTTCGCCCCAGTAGCCAAGTATGCATCTATTAGAACCATGATATCTCTTGCAGCACAGATGGTATGGGAGATTCATCAGATGGATGTCAAAACAACATTTCTGAACGGAGTGATAGAAGAAGAAGTATACATTGAACAACCAGAAGGCTTTGAGACACATGAAAATAAGTCTCATGTATGTAGATTGAAGAAAGCCTTGTATGGGCTGAAACAGGCACCTAGAGCATGGTATGGTCGAATTGATGGCTACTTGCAGAAGAGGGGATTTGTCAAGAGTGACGCAAATCCAAATCTCTACTATCTAGTTGTAGAGAATGAGCCTCTAATCCTAGTATTATATGTGGATGATCTCTTTTTGATAGGATCATCCAGGCTCATAGAGGACTACAAGAAGAATCTAGCCACAAAATTTGACATTAAGGATTTGGGACATATGCATTATTCCCTGGGGTTGGAAGTTTGGCAGCAAAAGGGGGAGATCTTCCTTAGACAAGGGAGATATGCTACAGAAAATCTGAAGAGATTCAGGATCGAGGATTGTAGACCCATGGCTACTCTAATGATCACCAACTGGAAGAAAGTTGATGCATCAAAAGGCAAGGATGTTGATCCCACCTTATACAAGCAGCTCATAGGGTCTCTAATGTATCTAGTCAATACTAGGCTAGACATTTGTTACTTAGTTAACACCCTCAGTCAGTTCATGGTGGAGCCGAAGAGGGCGCACCGGGCAACAGCCAAACATGTTCTCAAGTATATACAAGGAACAGTCAATTATGGACCCTTGTACACCAGGAGTAAGGATATCCGATTGAGTGGATATACTAATGGAGATTGGGTTGGAAGTTCAATGGATCAAAAAGATACCTCTGGCTACTGTTTCAACATTGGATCAGGAATGACCTCATGGTGCAGTAGGAAATAGAAATCTGTAGCTCTGAGCTCATATGGCTGTGAGCACAGCTTCATGCGAGGCCATATGGTTTAGAAAACTGCTTGTGAACCTATTCAGAAGAAAGATGGAGGCGACCAGGATCATGTATGATAATCAGAGTTGCATCAAGCCATCTGAGAATCCATTGTTTCACGATCGGTCAAAACACATTGATATTCGGTGTCACTTTTTCAGAGACTGTGTCCAACAAGAAGTTGTACAATTGAGCTACACTCCTACAGGAGAACAGGTGGCAGACATCCTCACCAAGGCCCTTGGAAGAACAAAGTTTGATTATTTCAGGGAAAATATGGGGATGATAAAGAATCCATTTCAGTAGCAGAAATGAGGGGTGATGTTGCAGTGCAGTAGCAGTCAGCAGTAGCACAATGCAGCATGACGACGAGAGGTTGCAGTGCAGATGTAGTGTTGGGAAGAAGGACCAACAGCAGCACGGATGCAGAGGGAGTTGCAGTGTTGGGAGAAAGGACCAGCAGCAGCACGGATGCAGGGGCAGCTATTGTACAGATGTAGAGGGAGCTGTCGTATGGATGCAGCAATGGCAGAGGCAGAGCCATGGGCAGCAGTACATGATGCAGCAGTGCAGAGGATATTGGGCGGGGAGCCCTAGCATCAGCACAGGTACGAGTGTCATATAGTCAGAGGGATGCTCATTATGGAGTACTACTAGGGCACAGTCCTCGCTAAGAGGGAGTGTTGACTTGGGGTAGCATCGGATGAGCTCTAGCCATGAAAATTGGTGGAGAGGCTAAAGCACATGAGATCTCCAAGACCCAGAAATGGTTTGGGTAGATTTTAACAAGATTGGGAAATATTAAAATAATTAATATTTTTAATGGAGTTCTTAAGTCTAAACTTTGGAAAAATAAAATATTAATGGGTATTAATATAAAACCAGGTTAGAAGGTTCTTCCAAAAGTCAAGAATCAAGCCAAATCTAATCTTAGCCGTTTGTTGTCGCACATAATGTCTAGGCACCATGACAATGCTTAGATTGGGGGCTATCACCCTGATCTCCAATCTCTCTGTTTAAGTTGTCTCCCTACAGCATGCTAAGGGAGGTGGACCCTATGGAAAAATGGAATGAAGAAGAACTAGTTGGGAACCAACCATTTCAGGAGACACAGTGAGGCGATCAAGTACTTGATTAATATTTAGCAAGACTTAGGATTTGATTAGATTTTAAAGGATTAATACCAGTGCCTTATAGAGTCAACGATTTTGCTAGGGAAATGAAGACGAAGTAATTGATTAGCAACTGCTGCTTAGATGAATGACTATCTTATATGAAATGTAGACCCTAAAACTAATGTGAGATGCAGGGATCTTGGTTGATATTAGTTAAATGCCTACTTAGATTGTCAATCCTTTAATCCTTTCTGTGTTGAGCCTAATTTCGTAGTAATTGGCAGAGAATAGGTCAGGAGAAGCACACTAAGGTGTGATTAATGATACCTCTCCTGAACTTCTAACATACTCGGTGCCTCCGGCGCCGCAGAGAGTTGTGGCTCTGACGACTGCAAGGTCACTGTTTTAAGTACTATTAAAACAGGCTTTTCAAGAAAAGACAGATGGAGATCTATATGTCTATCAACCAAGCTTATGCTTGGAAGTAAATTTAATCTATGCAAAGTTAACTTATATGCAAATGCACTGGAATATGAGATGAAGTTAAACTCGAGGATGGGAAAACACTTATGTCACAAAGGCCCTCAATTACCCAAATGAAATGCTCACTTTATTAGAGGAAGACTTAGAAGATAAACTCTTGAAGATATTATAATTAAAGCACCAACTTATTTCAAATCTTCTTGATACAATTTAGCTCAAAGAGAACAAAAACTACTTTGCAATTCGTTATCAATGTCAACAAATGCTCAAAAGTATGCTTAGCTTAGGAAACAAAGATATGCGATCTATTATAATTCCACAACAAGATTCTTTGACAATCACTTGAAAACATTTGCAAAATATCTAGCATGTAACAAGCATTAAATAGTCCAAGCAATGGTGATAGATAGATGCAAGATATTCAACAAATGCACAATGTCTTAGCAATTAAACTTTAAGAGATTAAATACTTTTAACAACCGCAATTGCATATTTTTAACAACCAGTGCCTTAATAACAATGCTCAAGTTTAAATTAAAGTACTTGCGGATAACAATACAATATCAAGTTGTGAGATAGGCAATGTTGTAAGAAAGTGTTAGTATAAGAAATCAAGAGATTATCATCAATTACAGATACGAGCAACATGAGATGATCTTGCAAAAAAATTGTATTTCAAGTAAAGATGATATTCCAGAAACCATAAGCTTGAAAATGACAATGTAAAACTTGCAAGTATAGATAGAGCTCACACTTCCAATTACAAATAACCAATTGAGATGCAATGAGTGAATGCAAGACTAATCTATGTGAGATGCAAAGTCTTACTAAATTTTACTTATATTCCTAAACTACGGGTAAAGACCTGCCCCTCAATTATCAAAGCAAGTCTTAGAGCAAGGTTGTTGGGAGAAGTGATGGGGAAGGAGGCTAAGGCCTCATTAACGATACCTGCCCAGGACTTCTAGGAACCCAAGTGCCTCCTTACCTACAAGGGACCCGACCACAAGAGAATTGCAAGGTCAATCGTTTTAACCGTTGCTTAAGGGTCAAGCTTATCAAATTGAATAACGAAGAAGGTGATCCTAACTTTTTGTCAACCAAGCTTATGCTTGGAGGTAAATTTTAAGGGATGCAATCTAGATCTAAGATGCAAATGCAAATGCAAATGCTTTAATGAGATCCAATTTCAATGATGATGCTTCAACAGAGGAAACTTATAATCAAGATTTATGATAAGCACTTAGAACACAAGATTATTAGCTTAGAACAATGATCAATGAAGCAAATTTTAAGATTACTTAATGAAACAAACGAAATGTAATTAGATTTGGATGTTAGAGCAATATCCCAAAATGCCTTTAACAATAAGCACTTCTTAAGATGTTCTTTACTTATATTAGCCAATGGAAACAAGTAAAGTTATGATGAACGCACATATGAATGATGGAAAACGAGATTGCTAACAAGAGATTAGAGAGACTATTTTAAATCCATAATTAGACTATTTTAAATCTATAATTACAAGTGAAACAAAGACAAGAACTATCTCAAATGCAATAGATCAAATAGCCAATTAACGAAACTTAAGAGATTAGATCTAAGCTATGATGATAATGAAACTAGCAATGCACGAGAGACAAGTTAGTAAGCTAGATCTAATGACTTACAGGAGAAGAAAGAGAAGCCATCCCTTTTAAATAAGGAGGCAGGATACCATGGGATTGAGATCCCAAGCTCCCTCAAGGAACAAGATAACTTTTATTAATATTACAAAGTAAGAGGTCCTTTAGACAATCATGATGCACTCTTCAACTCAAGGAGATTTACAACATTGACAAGATTTATACAACAACAATCTCCTTAACATACAAGGTAAATCAAAGTACATCCAATTATGATTATGACTGCAAATTCTCCAAACGAATTGATCTAACCCTCCACTAGCTCATGGCCTTTGTCAAGGATGAATAATAGTCTCCAAATGCTCTAAATGTAGGTGGAGGAAAGCCTCCAACGGCTCATGGCTAGCTCAGAAAACTGATTCAAAATTTTGATTAAATTTTATTTAAAATTTTATGGTGATTTCTTAAGGTTTAAGCTTCCGAACTTCTCACAAAAAATTCAGGTCTTTCCATTGCCAAATCCACTCTTTCGCACCACTTGAGAGAGCCCTCCTTTAGGAGCTCTCACCCTTGAGGAAAAGGGCTCAAGATGTATGCAGATTTCTCCAAAAAGTCTTGCAGCAAAATCAAGCCTTCCAAATCAGATTTTTATGCCCAAAAATTTGTGACGAACCCCTTCTTAAATTTGTTGATCTCTACAAAAATTCCAAGGGTTAGCACATTAAAATCAAAGGCAAAAATTAAGGCCCTAGAGGGCTTGTGGCCAAGTGAAATTTGAGCAACAATGCTAGCGGCCCTCAAAAAATTGATCTATGAAATTATTGAACCATATGTTGTAACTTATATTTACACCCTGGAAGTTACAAATTTTTTAAAATTTTGCTAATTAATTATGGGCAAAAGCCTCAAGGTTTATGCAAAATTTATGGGCCATATGCTATTAATGGGTTATACTTTTTCAAAAAGAAATATAAAAACTATTGGACCCAGCATCCAATCTCCAAGTTTATATGCCAAAGTTCATTATTCATTGGTTTTAGTCCACCAAAGCAACCCCTAATACAATATGCCAAGCCACAAGATAAAGAAAGCATAAAATGCAACAAGAAATAGAGAATGAAATGTATCTGGCTCGTGAAAAAGGTCTTGCGGATTTCAACGGTGATAAATGGTTCACACAAAATCAATGAAGATCTATAGTGAATAAAAATTTCGGACCCCATCATTCAAAATCTCCTTGATAAGAGAAGGGGGGGTCCAAAATAAGTTGTTTCACAAAACCACCTGTGATTATGTGGCATCATTTGGAGCATTTCGGTCCCCCTAGGTCAAAAATTGCTTACCAGCAACACCAACCACTTGTGGTTTCAGGGACAACACAAAGGTTAATTCTGCCAATCAGGGTTTCAGGTGGCAAAAGATCCTTGTGTGGCCATGTTTTAAATGTGCAAAGTCTATCTTCTCCACAAGAACGACAGTTATTGTAAATCAAAATTTTTCTAATGAATTTGGGATGGCATGTATCTTATAGCTCAAGTAATGATGTTTGGAATGAAGAGATGGTGTCCTGCCTGGCCCGGTTTATTCACTTACATTTGAGGATCCATGGCTTGTCTCTGCATTTGGGGATGACAAGATTAGTTATGTTGGTAGTGATGGGGAGAATCAAGGACTCAGTATTGGGAATCGATAACTGATTAGATTGGAGCCTGAGGACCTTGTTATCTTTTTCTTCATCCATTAGCTTTCCTTAGTGTAATTTATGATAAAGGTTCCTACATGGAGATTGCTTAGAATTAGAAGTACTTTGAGCTTTGTACGGTTAGTTTCAGTATCCTGTGCCTACGACAAAATTGGAGCTTTTCAATCTGAGAGTTGAAAGAGCCAAGAATTCCCTTCATGGTCTCATGAAACCCTCAACAATTCTCCATCTAGCCTTTGTGAAAATTGTGGCAACAATAGCTCTTGTAAGCCTTTCCAAAGCTCTATGAATTGCTTGGAAAATGGGTACTGCAACAGGGGGCATATTATGGAAGCTAGGAACTTCAAGAGAACAGAGGATCAAGAAGTTGAAGGTGTTGATCCAAAGAGTCCAGATAATGAAGTTTTTGATCCCAGTGTTGCGGGGAAGTGCCAACCCCCCCCTGATCCCGCTCCCAATCTGCATTCCGGGCAGGAGCGACTCAGGAGAGGGTCGGGAGCGCACTCCCTAAAAAAAAAAACACTCCCTGCCTTTAAGGGAGCGTTTTGCCTTTTTTGCAATTTTCTTTTTGTGATGATGTTCCAATTGAAATTTTTTCAAAGAAACAAATGAGTTTTGAATTGGACAGCTTAATGATCAAGTCTATGGCCCTAGTATTGATATGCGATTCATGGTAATGTTTAAAAGTGACATTCTCCTTAATCTTCATTTTCATCCTTTTACTTTAATTTTTACCATTACCATGAAATGACTCAGGATGTTTGAGAGTGGTTCCGACCTCATTGGCTTTCATATGGAGAAAGTAGAATTTTACATTTCATTAAAAATCCAGCAAACTTATCAGTTTTTCAGGATTTCAGGATTGCAATGTTTCCATTTAATTTTGTCATGTATTAGGGTATGGAACTCATATTTAATCAAGAGCACCAATCCCTCTATGTACCCTGATGTTAGTGACATTGGTTGTCGAACTCCTCTATCATGACCCTCCTAAAAATGTACGCATCACTCAAACAAAATCTTGACTTGACATGCTATGCTTTTTCTATCTTACGTTAATGCTTAGAGGGTGATATTAATGACAAAGATCCCTATATAGATACAGAGGTAATGACAAAGATACCTCTAGATATTAATGCTTAGAGGGTGATATTACTGACAAAGATCCTGATTTTCCAACAAGACTAAAAAATTAGACATTTCTCATGGTGGCAAGAGGCCCAAGCATAAGAAATAGATAATAGATTTACTTGTCTTTTCTAGTTTCTAGTAGCTTTTATAAATATTGACTCTTTCATATTTATTATGATATTTTTTTAAACAATATATGACAATTTAAGTTTGAAGTTGCAATTATAACTCATTAGTAATGAATTATGAATATGATGCTTCATGAAAGTTGAAAGTTGTTTCACTTCATTTCATTTTATAACATTTCATTTCATGTTAGATATTATTCGTTGTAATGGTTACACTTAGCTTACAAGTACAACTTTGGTGATCAATGATGATAAATGTTATATATTGAATTTTGAAAGCTTGAAACTTTAAGATTGATGAATCATGAGACTCAATATGTTGTATGTTACTAACTTGTGGATGTGATTGATGAAGATTATAACTTCTAGATGATTATTGTTATATGGTTCAATCTATGTCTTCTTATGTTTTTTATATCTAATTCATTATTCTACATGTTTTTGTTGACATCTATGTATCAAAATATAAAAAATATATATATTATATAAAAAAGCTCCGGGATTTGCTCCCAGTTGGGAGCTTCTGAAAATGTCGCTCCCGCTCTCGTTTTCGCTCCTGCTCCCGCTCCAAAGTAACACTGAGGTAAGCATAAGAAAAAAAAATGAAATTTGAAAGTTGAAGCAAAGTATGAAGTTATGAACTTGAAGAGACAATGAAATTTGAAACAAACTAAAAAATACCTGGCATTTCAGTCTTTCTATCAACCAAAGCCATCTCAAAGCTAAATGTGCCATCTGCCATCCTGTATATCTCCATTTCTTTGGAGATTTCTGCACGTTTTGCTAGAGATTGTACCATCCTTTGAACGCAGGTGAAGAATCCATCCATGATCTCAGCATCAAATAAGAAATCATAGGGGTAAGAAAATGCGGGGTTCAAGTAGATCCCTGCAGCATGAATGGGACGATAGAGTGTGTTGTTCTATCATTCATCAATCACTTCCCATAGGAGGAGTTGTTTTTGAAACCCCTCATCTCCCTTATCATCATAGTAGGCCCGAATGGATTCTTTGGCCCTATCCATGGCCTCATACAAGTAGCCCATTGCGGGCTTGTCACTATCAACTAATCGAAGAACCTTTACTAGAGGTTCAATAATGCTGCACACCTCCTGCACTCCCGCCCAGAAGTTTTCCTGGTATGAAACTAATCTGCATATGGCCTCTCCCTCTGGTTTGCGGCTAAATGTCAAATCATGCCACTCATTTGAAAGAAATATTCTCTTCACATCCCACATAGAATTTAAGAGGGATTGAAGAGATATGAAACTGGTGACAAATCGTGTAATGGCGGGGCACACCAACTCTTTGTTGGTGGTGAATTTTCTTATCAAATGAAGCACAGATGCGTGATTATATATAAATGTTGTAATGCTTTTTAATGAGTCAACAATATCTTTGACAAAGGAAATTTTTCCTATGTCCTCCAACATCAAATCAATACAATGTGCAGCACAAGGTGTTCAAAATAATGTAGGATGTCTTTCCATAAGCATCTTGCCAGCAACAACATAATTTGCAGCATTGTCTGTTATGACTTGGACAACATGTTCTGCACCCACCTCCAAAATAAACACATCCAACAAATTACATAATAATTTTGCATCTTTGATATGTGCAAATGCATCAACAAATTTCATAAACATTGTCCCCTACGGACAATTAACCAAAAAGTTTACAAGGCTTCTCCCCTTTTGGTCGGTCCAACCATTTGACATCACAGTGCATCCTGTTTGTGCAAATGCATCAACAAATTTCATAAACATTGTCCCCTTGGGACAATTAACCAAAAAGTTTATAAGGCTTCTCCCCTTTGGTCGGTCCAACCATCTGACATCACAGTGCATCCTGTTTGTGCCCATGATGCCTTAAACTCCTCCAATATTTTGGTGTAGTCAACCTTTTCATCTTGAAGAATGCGGCCTCTAAAGTCATCATAAGAAGGGATTTTGTACCCTGGACCAATAATTGCAATAGCAACAACAATAGGCTGGAAAAATGGATCATTCCTTGCAACGCTGAAAGGAATATCACTCCAAAGGAGAAACTTGCCCAACAACTTGTCAGCTTTTTCTTTCTCATTTTTTTTAAGCATTGAAGAGATAGATGGTTGTGAACCAACTGTGGTTCTAGGAATAAAAAATGATGAGGTAGCTACAGGGTTGGTTGTAGATATTGATGCTGAAGTAGAACTAGTACCACTTTCGTATTCACCTCCTAACACTCTCCCTGCTAGTTGCTTCCTCAGATCTGACTTGGACAATTTGGCTTGCTCTAATTCTTCCAATGATCTGAGGGCTCTTCGGATGATTTCCGCATTTGTATTGGTGCAAAGCCCTACTTCATGTCCAGGGATTTGTGCAAGGTGATACTTCAATCTATAAACCCCCCCGTCATATGATGCCCACACAACTTGCAAGACAAGTTTGATCTTTCAAACCCTTCATCAGGTTCACCAAATTCCCACAGAGGGTCCAATTTCCTTGGCATGTTTGTAACTTGGTTGAACTCTTGAGTTTTAATATAAGATGAAGTTTGAAGTTGAAACTTGAACCTATGGTACAAGAAGAATTGCAAGTTAAAAAAAATAAAAAATTACATACATGACACAACACACTGAATTTTTGACCAAAAAAAAAACCTCAACTCAATCCAACAATAATAGAAAAATGCACATTCAAACCCAATAAAAAATAATGCAAAAAAATAAAGCACAAGAAAAAATTAAACTAATAAATCTAACAATCAAGGTTTTGCATTTTTGATCAAAATGAACCCTCTCCACTCTATGCAACAAAAATGAAAAAAAAAACACAATCAAATCCACTCAAAAATCATTGATAATCAATGGGTTATAGAAACCCAAGCAAAAACAAGTAAAAAACAAAAATAAATAAATAAATTTGGTGTCCATACCTGGAAACCATGGTTTGCCAAAGAAATTTGGTCCAAACACGAATTTCTCTTGCTTGAGATGCTAAAATCTCCCGTTTTTCTCCTCCTCTGCGCTAGTAGTCGCCTTCCTCTCCTCCTCAACTCTCAAACAAGTCTGCTGTTTGTTAAAAATGACAAATAAAACTAATGAAATCGCTTTTAAAACGCGTTGTCCTACAGGGCCACGGTTTTTTCTGCTCGAATCGCCTTTTTTTGGAAAGATATCGAAAAAATCGCGATTTTTTTTGAAAAAAGAAACTTCATAAAAACCGGGCGATGTTATCGGTAGACTTAAAAAATCACGATTAAATCGCGATGTTCGCAACACTGGCATAGAGCCTCAGAGGGCCGATGCAAAGGGTTTTAGGTTGATGCAGAGGCCATGAACGCTGACGTAGTGCCTCAAAGAAGCACTGGAGAGGGTTTCGTGGAGCAGAGTTTCAGAATATCTACTTCCAAAAACAGGTATTACTGTCAGATTATTTTCTCTGTATAGTGAGCCAGTTTGGCACCTAGTGGTACTTAGAAAAGCCGCATAATAATAAAACCCTCATAACTACTGCATCGATTTTCCAAGTTGGGTTTTTCTGGGGACGATTGTTCCAAAATAACAATGTCTCTTATATGTTTGTCTATTTCTTTCAGTTGTTGATTTGTAGATGGTTGACACTGCATTGTGTTTATTTCAATATTTATATGGTTAAATAACTTGTTCAATAATTAACAAGTAGGAGAAATAAACTAGATAGTTCAGGAAAATTTCTAATGGGTTAGACTTAGAAATTTCAACAATGTAAAATGCAAAAGAAGAAAAAAAAATACTAATTCAAAGCATGGGTTTCATGTTCAAGAATTACTATTTTATTTAGATAAGCATGTTCTTCATGCTTCTAGGTTTTCTTGAGTCAAAGAGTCAAAGTCCTATTTGGAAAAATTCCCCCAGAAGTCAAGTTGGCCCTGTCTGTCATGTAGGCTTCTGCCCTAAGGGACATGACTGTTCGCACCCCTCTGGACAAGTATAAATAGAAGAAAGTTGGAACTCATTTTGGACAACAATTTTTGGAATATATGATCTGAAATTTCGCAGAAAAAGAGGAAGATCGAAATCTAAGCAGAAGGAGGGTTTGACTTGGCTTCTAGAAGGTGGAAGGGTCTTGGATGTCTCATTTGATCTGATTCTATAAGAAGAGAATTTTCTAGGTTTTCCCCGTGGAGGGGTTTTGCCCTAGCTTGGAGCCTATATCTTGTGTTCTCTGTTTTCTTGTGATCTTCATGTTTAAGTTTTGATAATTGTTTGATGAAGAAGAAGATAATTAAATAAATAAGAAGCCAACAAATTTCACAAACAGTTATCAAAGAAATGAAAATCTGATCATAAAAACAGTGAAGTCTATCTCTATGGATCAACTCTCAGGATACAAACTTTCTCTATGTCATCTGAATTCGGAAGAACTACTGGACGAATTTTCTGAATATTTGTTGGAAGAAACATCTCTGTATTTGAATAAGGCCAAAATCTTTTTAATCTGTGTATCAAAGGATTAACAATTTTTGTTATTAGACTCTAGACCAATACCTTAAGGAAGAATTCTTGAAGGACGATAACAGAAGATTATTATCATCTCTAGACCTTGTTCTAGTAATCTGAGGAGGTCGAAAGTCTGCTCTTAAAATTGAGGTATTTGCAAAGTTCTTTGTGGCTCGAAATTTTGTATTTGCTTTGAAGTTTTGAAGTCTATTGTGAGATCTAAGTATAGTGCATCGAAATGTGACGGTCGAAGTTATCTCTTCTTATGGAGCAAGTCTGAAGTCTTCAACTAATACGAGGTCTGCAAGTCTAATTACTGAGCTTATTCGTAACTTGAAGTCAAGACCAAGTCTTAATTTTCATGTGGAAGAATTTCTTTTATGCATCTCTGTGGGATTGAAAACAAACCGATATGACATCTGAGTTCAAAGGATTTGTCATAACTAATGTAGATCTAAAAAATGAATGATCAAAAGGATAAAAAGGACAGTGATTGAAGTAATATTCCAATGGGAAGAAGTTTGAACTTCATCTTGTCCAAGGATTACAATCAAGTCCAAATTGGTAATTGGAATGACAATGTATCCAAGTTGATAAACTTGTTTCATTTCTGTGTTTGAGGACAAGTATGGAAACGATGGTTATTTGGAGGAGTGACTAGGCTGAGACGTAGTAGGATCAAAATCACTATAGAAGATTATCTGTGTTTAAAGGATAAGATCCTTGAGGCTCATACTCCTGAAGAGTTGACCATGCAAAGACAATTTTGTCAACCGAGTCAAGAATGGTGTTAGCAGAAGGAATTTCTGGAGGACGATGGCCAAAAGTCTGAACGCATCTCTGGTGGAAGAAGATGACATACAGCTGTTGAAGTGAAGGACTGTTAGTATACACTAAAGTTGATCAGGTATATATCTTGTTGTTTCTCTTTGTTCAAGATCTAGGCAAAAATATGTGTTGAGGCTCCTGAAGAGTTGACCATGCAAAGACAATTTTGTGAACCAAGTCAAGAATGGTGTTAGCAGAAGGAATTTCTGGAGGATGATGGCCAAAAGTCTGAAGGCATCTCTGGTGGAAGAAGATGACATACAGCTGTTGAAGTGAAGGACTGTAAGTATACACTAAAGTTGATCAGGTATATATCTTGTTGTTTCTCTTTGTTCAAGATCTAGGCAAAAATATGTGTTGAGGCTCCTGAAGAGTTGACCATGCAAAGACAATTTTGTGAACCAAGTCAAGAATGGTGTTAGCAGAAGGAATTTCTGGAGGACGATGGCCAAAAGTCTGAAGGCATCTCTGGTGGAAGAAGATGACATACAGCTGTTGAAGTGAAGGACTGTAAGTATACATTAAAGTTGATCAGGTATATATCTTGTTGTTTCTCTTTGTTCAAGATCTAGGCAAAAATATGTGTTGAGGTTTCCTTGCTAAGATGTATGCTCTTAAGATGCTTTGATTAAATTGTTGGAGAGCTATTGCATGATGGGCATCTGTAAGGATGTATTGACTGTATAAGAGTATTCTTTCTTGTGAGTTAAAATCCTTGGAAAGCATATAGTTAGCAATCATGTAATTTGTAACTAACATATGCATTCTTGTAGAACTTGCAATTTTTTTTAGATTGACAGGTTTTGGGGATCTGGATATTAACCCTTAAGGAAATCTTCCTTCTTGTTGAAAGAAGTCCTAGATCTTGAGAATGGCAGATGGTAAAAATGATCTTATAGCTCAAGTTTAAGAGGGAGCTGACTTTTCTTTAAAGATGAAGCTGACAAAGTGGATGCATGGAGTCCATGGGTTAAGCAAAGGCTGATCATTTTAAAAAGATAAGTGTTATGTGCCTTTCCTACTTGATTGATGGCTTTGGTTAGTTTCCTGTCTATGTGCTCTTTGTCTCTTTCATGTTAGTAAGATTGCAAAGCCTACCTAGGGTTTAGCGGCTAAAGGCTAACCTGGAAGAGTGTTGCATATGCAAGAATATTTTATAGTCTTATAGAAGACCTAACCAATGAAGGGTTTGGCAATTTGATGATTGCTTTTATTGTGCCATAAGGACTGTCAATTTGAAACAGCAAAGCACAATTAGTGGGTTGCTTATGTAATCCCTAAGAACTATGATTTGTTGTGTTAAGATATTGTTGTAAAGGCTATCTCATGTGTGCCTGAAAAATACTAGATGTGACAAATTAGAGTTGAGTGGGCTGGTCATTAAGCCCTAGATCTGTAGACTGTGTAAGGGATGGTTTGACACCCTAGTCCATTGAAGTTTGCAATAAGTGGGCTTTGTACAATACATCATGAATTGACTTTTGGTGCAACAAAATGCAGATTAGTGGGCTGTTGATGTGCCCTAGGAATAGCATTTGAAGCTATCAGATAGTTGGCAAGTGGATGCCTAGAAGACCTCATGTACAGTACAGGATACAGTTCAGGAAGCAATGCATGACACAATGTGGATGTTGTAGGTGAAGGCCTCAAGTGCAGGATCTTGGACTGTTAGGAGGCAGATTTGGAGCGCTATTTCAGAAGTTACAGTTGGGCAAACTCAGTGATAATAGAGCTGGTTGAGGAAGCTACAACTGATCTCCACAAAATAACAGGTAGCTGATGTAAGGGAAGTATGTGTACTTCCGACACAAGCTGAGGCTTGTTGATGCACTCTCCCTGTTTGAGAGGGAGCGAGCATGGATTTCTGCTCTCAGGTTGAGAGGGAGTTAGGACACATGGTTCTCCTTGTGTCATGTACTATGATGGATTAGAATTGATATCCTAAGTCAAGTACATGGACATGGATAAGGAGAATGGTGGATTGGATAAGCATCTTGGACAAACATTCTTGAGTCATGTACTGTGATGGATTATGATGGAGATCCTAAGTCAAGTACTGTTGAAAATTGTAACTAGGTTCGGTCTTCATAATGACCTGATTGTAATCATGACATTGTATATTCTTTATAAATAAAGAAAAGGAAAGAAAAAGAATTGTAGTATTTTATTTTTGTAGTATGGGTTTCATACTCAAGTTTGAGTCAAAAGCACGTTCTTCGTGCTTTTAGGTTCTCTATGTCTTTCTAGGATAAAGAATAGTATTGGTCATGTGTCATAGTCCCATTTGGACTCTTTGTAATAAATAAAAGATACTTATTTTATCAAGAAAAACCATTTTGTATCCCAAGACCAAGTTGGCCTAAGGAGGGCTATTTGACCCCTCAAGAAGGCTATAAATACAAGGAGCTCGACCTCATTTGAGATGCTCATCCAAGTCAAGTTCGATCTGTAACAGCGAAGGAGAAGAAGAGCTAGAAGGATGAGAAAAGGAAGGAAGAATCAAAGTTTTTTGGGCTAAATCTCTCTCTCTCCCTGTCCACATGTGTGAAGTTAGGGTTTCTGTGAAGTTGCAGTTGCAGGAGGCTGAAATTGCAGGGCCGAAATTCTCGGACAAAGTTGCCGTAGGTCAAAGTTTGGAAGCTGCCTTGGAGAAGATCTTGCTGGGGGTTGTCTTGGTGCTTGGTATGGTTGTTGGCTTTGGTCTTTGGGTCTGGAAGTCCCTTTGTAAGCAGATTCTATAGAAGAAGAGAAGCATTTTTTTGGGTTTCCCCTTTGGAGGGGTTTTTCCTTGGCTTGGAGCCTATATCTTGTGTACTTTGTCTTGTTGTGATGTTCATTGTTTTGGTAATTGCTCGATGAAAAAGATCTAAGAAAGTAATAAAAGGCCAACACATATCACAAGTAATTATCAATTTAAGGAAAATCATCTATAATGCTTAAGTTTCCTGATTTTCCAACAAGTACATGGACTTGGATAAAGAATAGTTTAGTGGACAGACATTTCCTTGAGGGAAATGGTCCAGTGCAGGACATACTTCAGGTATCTTAGGTGGAGTATGTACCTCAGAGAGGCAGTGTGGTGTCCCATGGAATGCCTCCCAGTGTTGTGCTCTGATCTTGTGGAGAGATAGAGTGTACATGTCAAGGCCTTGGTAATGTGACAATGCTGGCTATGATGATGCTATCATAATTAATGCTTGTCAATCTATATCCTTTCTTATAGATGAGAATATTAGGATGAGTCATTATGAATACCTCCCTAGTTAAGAGGGAGTGTTGGAAATTGTAACTAGGTTCAGTCTTCATAATTGTATGAAGAAATGATTTATTTGTTATAAAGAAAAATTTAAATTATATTATGTCCCATTTGGGCAATTGTAAGAAAAACATTTTTTTTTTAAAGTGATATTTGTTCTCCCAGTTGCCAAGTCGGCTCTCCTAGAAGACAGGTCAACTCAACCCTATGAGGCACCCCTTCAGACGTGGGAACAACTATACATATGCTAGCGTGCTCATCCATTTGGGCAGAAGTTCGTGCATCATTTGTGGAAGTTCGGTGGTCTTTTGAAGGAAAATAATCAAAAGTTTTGAAGTAATATGGTTTGAATTATGAAGCAGAAGAAGTCTGGTCTATCTGAGTTTTGTAATACATGCTTTTGAGTCTCACTAATTTGAGAGGCTAATGGCACACAGTTTGAAACTCTGAGACGCACAAGTCCAAGAATCTGTTGCCACATAGGCCCGAATTTTGAGGCTAGTATATCTGAATTTCTGAAGCTTTGTTAATGAAAAGAAGACTGTGGTATTATCTTTGCATTAGATTGGAATAATAAACAAAGTTTAGGCCTTTGTTGAAGATATATATTTGGCTCCTTGAGGACAGTTTGATGGCATCTAATGGGCAGAATGGAGGTCTGACTTGGCAATGGAAGGAGCTAGTTACCAAAGCATATGTATTTGACTTAGATTTCTTTTGACTCTATGAGGAAATGATTGATGGGTTTTTCCCCTAGGTGGGGTTTTACCCCTTCTTGGAGCCTAACTTCTTATGTCTCTTGTTTCTTGTACACTATGATCTTTAATGTATTGTATCTAATGATAATTGCTTGATGAAGAAGATTTACTAACTAATGCAAACGAACTATAATAATGCTCACAAGTAATTATCATGTTTAAGAATTCACCTTATAACTAGAATTTTAACACCAATTACACACAATGTCGAGTGCTGCATCTTCACCATTAGGTACAATAATCATTAGTGCATCTAAGTGGACCAAGTTTGTTAGTCAAGGGCAAATTGACACTTTATATGGGGCCTCCCTTCCAAATTTGGGGCTTTCATCATGTAACAGTGTTACCACCTTAGGTAGGTGTGGCTAATGGATGATCCTATTAGGTGTTCCCAACTTCTAAGGGGAAATACAGGTCCTTGGTACATCCTTCAATTAATAGGTGTCATGTGAATAAGAATGGAATGGAGGGGGAAACAGGGTCTTAGGGCCAATTGCCATGGTCAAAGGGGTAGCAATGATGAGGAAATCCACATTTCATGCATACAAATTTGAGAAGGGAGCAATCATGGATACATGAGTTACCCCGACCTTTGTTTTTCCACCCCTCTTATTGCCTTTTGCCTTTTCTTGATTTTTCTTTGTATTACTGCTTGAAGCTTTAGGAAATGAGAGCATGCTGTGAATGATGTGTAGCAATGGTTACCCCTTTAAAGGTGGCACAGTTCATCGTCCACCAGGGGTTGGGACATGCAAGGGTTCCTTTTATGATGTGATTGGGCAACATTGGCCCTAAGAACTAGGTGATGGCCATAATGATAAGGGGTAGAGCTCATGCTTGGCTTTTTCCCACATGCTAATTTTAATGTTACAACCATCTTTTGCATTTTATAATTTTTTTCTTTGTTTCTTGGTTTTGGCCATGATATGCTTTTTACTTTTCTTTTCGCTGCATCAACATTTGGAGCAACTTTTCCATACTTGACCCAGATATGTGGACAAGGGAAGAGGGTGTGCTAGAACCTAGTCGACCCATGGTCATGTGGGCCTAGAGAAGGGAGATGGAGTATAGGGCTTGTAATTTACGGAGGGAAGTGATAAGTATAAAATGGGAAAACAAGACCAAATCCTTATCGAGGTTTATCAAGTAGTGCCCTTCCTAAAGCCATGGGCCATTAGGGGAGGTCCCACTGGACTAGGATTGAAGATTAACCCCCCATTTAAGGTGAGGGAACAAAACCACAATGAAAACCCTTCCTTCTTCCAAGTCACCCAATAATCCATGCCAAATGACCAAATGAAAAACAAGCATAAGCACTCGATTGCACAATGAATAACATACCTTGTGGATTGGATTGCCCACCTTCTAACATGTACCCTGGCTGAAATGAGGGGTAACAGGTCGCTAACCTACCTTTATTGAAAGAGCATGGATCAGGTTGATACATTGATAAGTGGGTAAGAAGCATTTGTGAAGCTGCTATCTGAGAATCATGTGAGGCTTTTGGCTGGAAATCTGCATCCTAGGAGAAAAATTTTCTTCGAGGGTTACCCATATATATGAATGGATAACAGGTCACTCACCTAGATCCACTCTATTGTACTTATTGGAGACAATGATACATATTACATTTAAAAATCTACATATCTCGCTGGTGAGACTTAGTCTAGTGATAGAGTGAACATGCACAATATTTGCACTTTTGTATTTTGTACTTCGTCCTTATCTCTTTTAGGTTACTTAGTCTTAATTGGTGACTCACCTACTTTGTTGTATTTATTGGAGACATGGTCAAACTTTATCATTCTCTCACAATTTTATATCATATTTTTTTTTTTTAATACAAATGAGCGTGCATACATGTGTACACTTCTGGATCCATGCAAGCAAATGTTTTTGGTTTGAATCCCCTTTGGTTAGGTAGACTAGTTCATGCTGGTGGGTTTACTCCGTCCATGAATGTGCTGAAGCATCCCTTGGGTTTCCCCACGAGTTTTTGTGGGAAAATGTTTACAATTCTTGCAATCCTCCTCATATTTACATACTTGCTCTCTTGTATTTTCTTGTGTGTGTTTCACCGATGTTCTAACAATCTCCTCCCAGGCTTGCATACATGCTCTCTTATGCTGTCCTGTATATTAGTATCTGTGTTGTTGGTGTTGTGCCCATATCATTAGCACTAGATCGCTTCCTTATTGACTTCTTTTCTTGTTCACCTATACAAATTTCTCATTAGGCCCATAGCTTTTTTGTAAGTAAATTTATAGCTTTGTAATTGCAAAAATAAAAGGTCCAGGCTATATGAAATTTGAATATGTACCTATTGGCACGATCCTATATGCATTTATATGATTCGCTACTCATCTTGATGGCGCTTCTGTGACAAGTTTCCTTTTTGATATCATTCCATTAATTTGATGCCCCCCCCCCCAAAAAAAAAAAAAGAAAGAAGAGAAATGACATTTCCAGGCCGTTGCACTCAAATTGTCAAAGTTCCGGGAAAGTGGAAGTACCAGCTTTTTCGACAAGGATCGGATCACATATCAGCAGTCCATGTGTCATGGTCATCCCATTCTGCAAGTTATATATTGTAAATGATCTTAGTAAAACCTTGAGTCTATGTAACAACCTAGGTAAGCCTATAATTTGATGACGAATTCCATCCTAGGAGGTTTTTAACCTCATTGGTTACCTGTGTTTTTCGACACGGCTAATCAGAAGAGTTTTTTCCCTCCAGCTTAAACCCCCAAAGCTAGGTTGAAATTTATTGTCGAATTATTAGGTGAGTCCTAGTGTTTTAGTCGAGTCTGATGTAAAAGTGGTTTGGGAATAATTTAAGCTAATTGGCTTAATTATTTTTATTACAAATCGCTTGGTTTACTAGATTATATTGTGTCGCAAATGGGTTATGTGTCTTGAGGGTCTAAGTGTTAGTTTTTGGTAGCATCGGAAGTGTTCTAGCCTTGAAAATTGGTGGAGAGGCTAAGGCACATGAGTTCTAAAGAACTCAGAAACCGTTTGGTGAAATTCCACTCAGATTGTATTTTATTAAAATAATTATTATTTTTAATGGAGTTCCTAAGTCTAAACTCTTAGGGAAATTAAAATATTAATGGGTATTAATCAAAATATGGGTGAGAATGATCTAGAAGGCAGATCAAGTCATGTTTTAATCTTAGCCGTTGATTAGAGATTTAATCTCGGTCGTTGAAGTCTCAGTAGGAAAGTATAAAATGGAGGCTTGGGGTTCATTTGGAAACACACACAGAGAGATTGAGGAAATTGATTTTTTGAGGTGAGAAGTTCTCAAGAGGAAAATTGATTGGGGAGATCTTGCAGTTGAGAGGCAGTGAGAATCCGGGAGTAAGGAATTTCCGGAGAACATTGTTAGAGAGGCAGAGAGAGCTTGCTGAGAGGCAGTGTAGAAGCCGGGAGAGCTGACGTAGAAAAGTTGCCTGTCACGTAGAATCCAGAACTGTCGGAACAACCAAAACTGCTGGGAATTGCCGTGAACCGCGAGAACAGCCGGGAGAGCTGGCGTAGAGGCAGCGCAGTAGCCGGGAGAGCTGGCGCAGAGGCAACACAGTAGCCGGGAGAGCTGTCGCAGAAAAGTTGCCTGTCACGCAAAATCCAGAATGCCGAAACTATTGAAGTCTCTAAGTTTACTTAGTTAGAAACCCTCCATGCACTTTATCTGATTTATTCCTACCTACTTGTTATTTTCCTTAACAAGTTATTTACAATGTAAATACTGAAAATAAACACTAGTGCATGTTCAACATATTACAGATCAACAACTAAAAGAAAAAGAACAAACACACCATATGACACCATTATTTTTGGACTAATGTCCTCGGAAAAACCAGTGCAACTATCTGAGGGTTTTCTTATTAAGAAACATTAGAGTACAATTTGGGTGCCGAAACTGGCCTACCCAATAGAGAATTTCCTTGGCAGTAATACCTCTCAGTTTCTGTCAAATCTCCTCGCTGAAACCCTGGATAATCCTTTTGGTAGCTACTCAGCACCAATCTGCCCCGGAAACCCCAGCGTCAGCCTCTCTCGGGACTGCGTCAGCCCCTCTCTGCCCAGTGTTGGCCTTGCGTCACCCCGGATGGGTCTATGTTAGCCTTAGGAGGCCCTATGTCAGCCCTCTGGCCCTCTGCGTCAGCAACGGTGGCCTCTCTGAGGCTCTATGCAGCGCCCGAATGCCTCTGCGAGGCCCTGCGTGAGCCCTGACTGGCTCTACATCACTCTCCCCAGCTACTGCGCTGCTCTCCCAACACTATCTCTGCCTCTCTGTCTCTTTGTACTCAAATTCCCTTCAACTGCAACTCCCAATCACTAATTCTATCTCTCTTAGCAAACCCCGCTCTAGAGAATAGAATCACTGATCACTCTGGTGTACTCTCCAGTGACCCTCAAGCCTCCTCTTATACTTTTCTTATTGACATCTCAACGGCCGAGATTAAGTCCTTAATCAACGGCTAAGATTAGATCTGGCTTGATCCATGTCTTTTGGACCACTCTAACACAAATTCATATTAATACACATTAATATTTTATTTTCCTTAAGTTTAGACTTAGGGACTCCATTAAAAATATTAATTATTTTAATATCTCCTGATTTGTTTACAATCTGCCCAAACCCTTTCTGGATATTGGAGATCTCATGTGCCCCAACCTCTTCACCAAATTTCGTGGCTAGAGCACATTCGATGCTTCCCCAAATCAACACTCCCTCTTAGCGAGGACTGTGCTCAAGCAATGCTCCTCTCTGAGTACTACTCTGATCATCCGACATCGGTACCTGTGCTGATGCTAGGCCTTCCTGCCCAACATCCTCTGCACTATTGCCTCCTGTACTGCTGCCCATGGTTTTGCCACTGCCATTGCTACATCTGTATGACAACTCCCTCTGCATCCGTGTTGTTGCTGGTCCTTTCTCCTAGCACTGCATGCGCACTGCACCTCCTCTCATCATGTTGCATCGTGCCGCCCACTGCTACACTGTAACTTAGTTATTGAGAAGTAAGTAACTGATCTCCCAACTGACCTCCCTGTTGGGCTAGAGACACCCACTAACGCTGAAGCTCCCTCTACCGCTGACAAGTGCTCCTTGTCTGACCTTTGCGCTACTGCAACAACTCTCCTGCATTTCGCACTGTTGCACACCTCTCTTTGTCGTCCTGCACTGCTGCAACACTCTTTTGCCTCTCGCATTGTTGCAGCTTACTAGCCTTGCGCTGTCTCAGGACTCCTGCACTGTAGCTCTCTCTGCCGCCCCGTCCGCATCCATCTCTACCCACCCAACCAGTCATGCTACTCCTCATCGGGGTTCCTGTAGCAAGGTCTAATCCAAGAGGCTGGGTACCTCAAGGACCCTGCCCCTCATCGCCTGTAGTCCTCCTGACTACAGCTCGATGTCTCCCCACTTCCGCTCAAGTGGTGTGTGTGCACTCATGGCACAGTCATCGTCTATCAAAACTTCCTTCTCTGCCCGCGCTGGCGCTGCCTTAGTCTCGGAAGACTCTCCCTTACTTTTCTTCCTTGGACACTGGGTCGCATAATGACCTAACACCCCACAGTGGAAGCACTTGATCTTGGAGAGATCTTTCTTCTTTTGCTTCTCCTGCTTACCCTCAGATGCTAGGGCCACATCCTCCTCCTCCTGCTTGACCTTGATCCCTTTGCTGCTGCTACCTGTCTTCAACTGCCATCTGATCTCTTCCTGGCGAAGAACTACCCACATCTCGTCCCAAGGTGGGAGAGTCCTTCTGCCCAGGATACTCTAAACAAATACTTCCAAATCTTTTGAGACAACATTCAATGCTGCCCTCACCATAAGCTCCTGATTCGGTGTTGCTACTATAGCAGTCAACTAGTCTCGGATCTCATTCAGTCCTCCGAGGAAGGTGTTAATCGATTGACCCTTCTTCATCTGATATGACCTCTTCTGATTCTCGAGCAACATTCTTCTTTGCACAGAAGTATGCAGGTACAACTTCTTGAGAGCCTTCCACATCTCAAATGCCGTTTCCTTCTCGGCTATATGTTGTACCACATGATCCTTGACCCTGTCAAGGATAATGCACTTGGCCCTTGCCATCGCCTCCTCGTACCTGTCATTATCACTGGGGTCGACTGGGACAACTATTACCTTCATGGTGAAGTTCTTGACACGATTCCTATTAAGCACTGATAAGATTCTGGCCTTCCAGACTGCGAAGTTTGATGCTCTATCCAGTCTATCCTGGTCTCTTACCCCACGTAGTGCCATGATGCTCCTCTACTTCCCTCTTGGAAGTTCTCTGTTTGACTCGTCTGAGTCTCTACTTCCCGTCTGGAAATTCTCTTTTGGACTCCCTCTAAGTCCTGATTTCCCTCCTGGAAATCCTTCTGCCGCTTGTCGAGATGCCCCTTACTCTGATCGTCTTGTGCAACTGCACTGCTGATCCGGGTTCCTCAGCTAGAAATCCTCGGTAACAACTCCTTTGGCCTTGCTCTGTCAGGTACTATTTTGACTACAGTACCTCACTAGCTCCACTCTACAATATTTCTGCAGCCTTCTATACCCCAACAACTGCGTCTCTGTGAACTGCGCCAACCCTTTTCTGCCTCTCACCCCGGATGGGTTTGCGTCAGCCCTCTGACCCTTTGCGTCAGCTACGCTGGCCTCTCTGAGGCTCTGCACAACTTCCGGCTTCCTCTACGTGACCTTGGCTGTTTTTGCGCCACACTCCTTGTCTTCTGTGCAGCTAGAAACAACTTCTGTCAGCTCGGGATAACTGTTATCTGCTGCTATTGCTCCGCTCGGTTGATGTCTTTTAGTCCTTCTGTGATCTGCAACCACGCTCTGATACCATGTTGAAGTTTCTAAGTTTACTTAGTTAGAAACCCTCCATGCACTTTATCTGATTTATTCTTACCTACTTGTTATTTTCCTTAACAAGTTATTCACAATGTAAATACTGAAAATAAACACTAGTGCATGCTCAACATATTACAGATCAACAAATAAAAGAAACAAGAACAAACACACCATATGACACTATTATTTTTGGACTAATGTCCCCGGAAAAACTCAATGTGGGAAAACTGGTGCAACTAGCTGAGGGTTTTCTTATTGAGCAATATTAGAGTACAATCTGGGTGTCGAAACTGACCTACCCAACAGAGAATTTCCTTGGCAGTAATTGATCCAGGGATCTTTTGCTTATAGATGTATGAAAAGAATCACATGTAGAAATTGCAGCTTAACACAGAAATTTAATGTGCACACAAGAAAGAAAAAGAAACACATAAAGGCATGACAAGAAGACAACAAGATTTGATAACGGAGTTTGTCCCACTCGGACTACGTCTCTGGGCCCTGCTCGATCAATGGGGAGGCCTTTATTCATTAAATGGCATGAAAAGAAGAGAACACAATCATCAATTACATAAAAGGAGTCTTATACCTCCATTCTGGAAAATGGATGAGAAATGGAGAACTCAGATGGAGAAATGGTTAGCACTAATGCGTCCGTGGCGTCGAGAGGGGTAGAAACCATATAAAATTTGCCCAATTCAGACAAAATGATCAATCAACCCTCCTCCAAGTTGCTGCCTCGAACTGCTTGCCAAAAATCCTCTCTCGTACTTTTTCCAATCATCGAGATTTTTTAATGCAATGCCATTTAAAAATCGGAGGTCGGTTTTGCTAGAATAGAAGCCGTTTAGATGGAAGGGTCAACGAGCACAACAAAACCCTGTAAATAGGCCTTTTTTGTTTAAACAGACAATACACGCAAAACATTGGAAAACCCGATTGGAAGCCTTTTACCTAGACTTCAAATTTTATCAAATCGGGCTCATAAACCTATCGGGTCCTCGTTATATCGCAAATCACTATCACTGAGGGCAATGGTCCTGTATATCGTGGGATCGCCGATCGTCAATCGCTGATCCGCTGATACACCGATCTACCGATCGCCGATACGCCAATTTGATCTTGACCGTTGATCTGTTTCCAATCTGATGGCTGAGATTGTACGTCGCCATTGGCATATCGCATCGCTACGACCTAGGGGTCCTGCCTTTGGCATTCGCCGACGCCGATTTCGGCAATCGCTAATCGCATGTCTTAATTCCCGATCGCCGACACCAATTGCAATCGCTAATCGCTTGCCTTAATTCCCGATATCTTACGCACGCCTTCCTCCGACCCGATATATCAGAGATCGCTGATTGGGGGTTTCGCTGCCCTTGTCTTAATCCGCGATTTGCCTTTTAAAGGCTAAAAACCCCTTTTTTTAGGGAAAAAGCGTCATTTTCCGAAGGAACAAGGCAATCTCTTTTTTGCCATAATTTCATCATCCAGACTCAGATTGGAGTGCCGTTCGCACCGTTGGAATCAGGGTGACGAGCACTTCGATCTGATGTCAAGATACTTGCCTTTCTGCCAATTTGAATTTTGAGTTTTTTCATGCCATTGTATCTAAAGATCCACCTGGATCAATAATACCTCTCAGTTTTTGACAAATCTCCTGGCTAAAACCCTGGATAATCCTTCCAGCAGCTACTCAACACCAATCTGCCACAGAAACCCCAGCGTCAGCCTCTCTCGGGACTGCGTCAGCCCCTCTCTTCCCAGCACTGGCCCTGCGTCACCTCGGATGGGTCTGCGTCAGCCTTAGGAGGCCTTGCGTGAGCCCTGGCTGGCTCTACGTCACTCTCCCTGACTACTGCGTTGCTCTCCCAGCACTATTTCTGCCTCTCTGTCTCTTTGTACTCAAATGCCCCTCAGCTGTAACTCCCGATCACTAATTCTATCTCTTTTAGCAAACCCCGCTTTAGAGAATAGAATGATTGATCACTCTGGTGTACTCTCTAAGTGACCCTCAAGACTCTTATACTTTTCCTGTTGACATCTCAACAGCCGAGATTAAGTCCCTAATCAACGACTAAGATTAGATCTGGCTTGATCCATGTCTTTTGGACCACTTTAACACAGATTCATATTAATACACATTAATATTTTATTTTCCCTAAGTTTAGACTTAGGGACTCCATTAAAAATATTAATCTTTTTAATATCTCCTGGTCTGTTTAGAATTTGCCCAAATGCTTTCTGGGTATTGGAGACTTCATGTGCCCCAACCTCTTCACCGAATTTCGTGGCTAGAGCACATTTGATGCTACCCCAAATCAACAGGAACAACCAAAACTGCCGGGAATTGCCAAGAGAGCTGACGCAGAGGGCAGAGAAGGTGACATAGGGCTGACACAGAGCCAACACAAAAATAGTTGGGGTTAGCCAATGTTGTGCCGAATCAATCGGAATTCTGTTGGGTGAAGTGAGGTAAAACTCACTCAGATTTTCTGCCAATATTTTCTTTGTAAAGGATTGCTAGATGAGCATCCTAGAGTTGTATTTAGATATTTCTCCTGCATAATAATAAACCCTCAGAATTGTTGCACTGGTTTTCCCGCTTTGGGTTTTTCCGGGGACTATTGTGTCCAAAAATTAATGTGTCCTATGTATCTTGTTCTTTGCTCTATTTTCTGTTTCATGAGATCAAACATTTAATTAGTGTAGGCTGTAGAAGTAATTTGCTTCAGTATTCAAAGAATAACTTGATAATGTATGTTAAAAAATCAAGTAGGTGAAGTAGATTCAGATTTGCTGCAGTAGGGGTTCCCAGAGTCTAGAAATTTTCACATGGTATCAGAGGATTGATTTTGAAACAGGAAGAGTAGATCCAGTGCTGAGCAGTGAGGCCGAAAGCTGCACTTGGCAGCAATTCGAATCCCCTTGAAGGGATTGCATAGTCCTTGCCGGAAGCAGATCTGATGAAATCCCTCTCTGAGTGAGATGACAAATAGGTACGATTTCCAGTTTGTGAGTTTGCAGAGGCAGAGGGAGTGACGCAGAGCATCAACACAGTGCTTGAAGGGTGTAGTTTTTGCGGGGTAGAAATCCGCTGGAAAAGAACGAAGACATGTAAAAGGGGAATTTTCTCCTCAAAGGACTTCTAGACAAGGAGTCTGAATCTTCACTTGCTGAACAACAGTGGAGAAGGGCAGATCTACAAGCTCCAGCAGGGAGTGCGTAGGCCGGTTTAGTGCTATGTAGAGCAGAGAGGTCATTTGACATTTGGAAGATATGGCAGATGTATCTCCAGGAGGGAGGTGGGAGATTTAGAGTTGTAGATCGAAAGAGCTACAGATGGGCAGGATGCTTGAGGAGTCCACCTCTTGGATCAATTCCTTGCTACGGGAGCTCGAGATTCAGTAGTAACAAGATGGACTTAGTGTCAAATGATGCAGTGGATTGTTTGGAGGACAGATGCAGTAGCTTGGGACCAGAGATTGATTAACGCAAAGCAAAGTTGGCAGCAATCAGTTGGCACAGTGCAGAATTCAGCAACAACGTGAAAGATTCAGAGGGTTAGAGACTAGTAGCAGTCAGATTCCAACATTCATTGTATTATGCTAAACACAATTAAGTTCAACTAATTTTGGATGTTTTCAGTTGCTTCTCTCAGCCACTGAGTTGCATTATGGATGTAGTGTTGGCAGTGGCAGTGTCATGGGCAGCAGTACAGTAGTAGCAACAACACAATGTTGGTGGCAGCAACAGTGCAGAAAGGAGGTGCTTTAGAAACAGAGCAACATACAGGTGGACATTGTTGCTAGAGCACTTTCCTCGCTAAGAGGGAGTGTTAGTTTTTGGTAGCATCGGAATTGCTCTAGCCTTGAAAATTGGTAGAGAGGCTAAGGCACATGAGTTCTAAAGAACTTAGAAACCGTTTGGTGAAATTCCACCTGGATTGTATTTTATTAAAATAATTAATATTTTTAATGGAGTTCCTAAGTCTAAACTTAGGGAAATTAAAATATTAATGGGTATTAATCAAAATATGGGTAAGAATGATCTAGAAGGCAGATCAAGTCATGTTTTAATCTTAGCCGTTGATTAGAGACTTAATTTTGGTCGTTGAAGACTCAACAGGAAAAGTATAAAATGGAGGCTTGGGGTTCATTTGGAAACACACAGAGAGATTTAGGAAATCAAATTTATGAAGTGAAGTTCTCAAGAGGAAAATCGATTGGGGAGATCTTGCAACTGAGGGGTAGTGAGAATCTGGGAGAAGGACTTTCTGGAGAATACTGACAGAGAGGCGGAGAGAGCTTGCAAAGAGGCAGTGCAGAAGCTGGGAGAGTTGATGTAGAAAAGTTGCCTGTCACGTAGAATCCAGAATTGCCGGAGGAGCTGGGAACTGCTGGAACAGCCGGGAGCGTTGACGCAGAGGCAACGCAGTAGCCGAGAGCGTTGACGCAGAAAAGTTCCCTGTCATGCAGAATCCAGAATTGTCGGAACAACCGAAACTGCTAGAATAGTCGGGAGGCTAACGCAGAGGGCAGAGAAGGTGACGCAGGGCTGACGTAGAGCCAATGCAAAAGTAGCCGGGCTTAGCCAGTCTTGTGCTGGATCAGCCGAAATTTTGCCGGGTGAAGTGAGGTAAAACTCACTCAGATTTTTTGCCAATATTTTCTCTGTAAAGGATTGCTAGATGAGCATCCTAGAGTTGTATTAAGATATTTCTCTTGCATAATAATAATCCCTCAGAAATGCTGCATTGGTTTTCCCGCATTGGGTTTTCTTGGGGACTATTGTGTCTGAAAATAAGTGTGTCCTATGTATCTTGTTCTTTGCTCCGTTTTCTGATTCATGAGATCAAATATTTAATTAGTGTAGGCTGCAGAAGTAATTTGCTTCAGTATTCAGAAGAATAATTTGATAATGTATGTTAAAAAATTAAGTAGGTGAAGTAGTTTCAGATTTGCTGCAGTAGGGGGTTCCTAGAGTCTAGGAATTTTCACACTAAGACGAATGTGTATTACCTCTTTGAGTCTTGTAAATGAAAAATCATATGCATTAGAGGGTCGGAAAAATAATTGATCCCCTCATGTGTAAATTAATTAATTTTTCTGGCAAAATAAAATCAAATCCTAAGCCAAAAATTTAATTAATTAGAGTCAAATTAAATTATCTGAGGAAAATAAATTCTCCAAATGGAAAAATTCGTGGGTCTTAAAGGAGTCAACTTTTAAAGGTTCTCCACCAAGGGAATATTGTATTTTTCAAAAAAATTTGGACCTTTGGACCTTGATGTTTAAGTCAAAGTCAAAATTTTGAGGAGATTAGCTCAAAATAGTTAATTTTGAACTAATTAAAATGGAATTAAATGATAAATTCGAAAATTCTTCAAAAAAAAATCAAGGGCCAAGATTAAAAGATGTTGAGGTGTTTATTAACAACCAAAGTTATTTTGACAGGGATCAAAGAAACTAGCCATTATTTTTCCATTTGGAGTATTTATCTATAAATTAGAGTGTCAGTTGAGTCTCTAGTCATCTTGATTTCTGGCTAGAATGCTGCTGAAGCATTTTGTAAACTATTGTCCTGCTGCAAACTATTTTTTCTACCATAATTAAAGACTTTGGGGGGCAACTCAAGGTGTTCTTGTTTTGTTGATCTATGGTATGTATTGATTACGAGCTTCTTATGTGGTGCTTTATGATTATTATTTTGAGATAATATGTTATCACTTAAGAAATGATTTCTAAATTCAGAGCATCAATTCTATTCCAAAGGATTGGTGTTAATCTTGGTCTAGTCTTTCCATGGTTGTTTTAGTGTCTAAGATCTATAAAAAAGTCTTGTTGGTATGGTCAAATAGGGTCAACACTCCATTCTTGCCCATAACTGGTCCCACATCACACATTATTTCCATGTGTCAAGCTTGTGTCAAGGTTTAAATTTTACATTTGTTCCTAAGTCATAATGTTAGATGGTGGTTAAGTTGCTTTCATGGTTTTTAGAGTCTAAGTCATAGGGTTAGAGTCTCATTTCCATCATCAAATAAAGCTCAACATCCTTGTTTTATACTTTATGGATCTCATATCATTTTTTGAAAGTCATGTGTTTAGCCATTTTGGAAAATGTTTGAAACTTGCTACGAATCCACGTTTTTGTAGCGCAGACAGTGTAAAAAAACAATTTTGCGCTACGAAATCACTGAACTAGGAGTTTTCGTAGCGCGCTACGAAACCCCTGAAAAAGCCTGTTTCAGCATAAAAAACTTTGTTTTCTGTGTTTACTAGTCAACTTCCAGAAGGGGTCCTGAGCAGCTGAGAACTCAATTTTGAAAACTGAAAGAGGCTTTTCTTCCCAACATACCAAGCTACAAAAACCTCTTTTAGTTTCTTCAAATTCGTTCTGAGGTGGGAGGAATTTATGGTTAAACTTGCCCTACGAAACTGTTGAAAGTCAAGCTTTGTCTTCTGGTTTTAGCAGTCTTTTTCAAGATCAGTTTCTGGTCACAGGAAAAGGTATTTTGGAGTTCTGAAGGAGGTTTCTCTTCATCAACTCTCCAGCTACAATAACCTATCTCACTTTCTTCATAAGTGTTTTCAGTTGGGAGATAATAAGCTTTCTTTGAGACCCTAATTTCAGAGAACGGATTTTTCCTGTTTGACATGTGTTTTTCAAGGACAGATTCTGGACAGCTGGAGAAGTGTTTTAAAAAACCAAGAGAGTTTTTTGTTCTAGACATCGTAGACTACAAAAACCTCCTTCAGTTTCGAAAAATATGTCATGAGTGAGAAGATAAGGGCTCTGTCCCACGTGCCAGTTTCACGGATCCTAAGCCTAAAAACAGGGAAACATGTTTCCTAATTTCTAGGGTTTGTCATCAACAGTCAGCTGACAACGTGGGAGGCTTCATCAAATTCGACTTTATGAGGTTGCAGTTGTCAAATAATGCATTTAAATGTTTAGATAAGGTTGTTGTAATCATAACAAGGAGTTGTACTCCTAATTGTATTAGGACTCTAGGACTGCTAGTTTGCTGTCATTTGTATTTAATAGTTTGTTTTATGGTTAGAATAGGTGTCACTCATAGCAAATTCGAATTCTCTTGATGAGGGATGAAGGGATACATGTTGTAATTGCTATATATAGAGCAAGAGGTCGAATTAGCAAAGGGTTGGAGACTTTTTGGCTCAGCTGCTGCTCTATGTGCAGACTGTGTATATTTTTAACCTAATGCAGAATTTCTACCTAGACAACTCAAGATTCATGAAGAGTTCTTGTATGTTCTTGTTTTGATAGCTTCTTCCAATACTTACATTCGAGTGATGTTTACTTATGATACTCAGAATTCATCAATGATGCTCTGACTTCCTTCATAGATAAACTAACTGTGTTTCACTGTTTTATATTTGCATTTCTGCACTTGAACTCTATAATGCCTTGACTTCCATGCTAGGTAGAATGTTTTGGCTTCACTACTCAGGATTCAAAGAGAGTTTTTAATGTCCTACTGTCTCATGGCTTTCCTCTTTCACTTACTTGCAGTGGTATGAATACTTGTTACTTAGAACTCATCAATAATGCTCTAACTTCCTTCATGTATTTATAAATTGTGTTTTGTTGCATTGTATCTTGGTTTTGTTGATGTATAAAAACTCTCTATGCCCTGACTTCATGTTAAGCTGATCTTGCTGTGGTACTGAAACATACTTTGACTCCATAGCCCAATGGTAGCCAGCCTTCATCTTTCAACCATTCATATTTCTTCACTTGCTTCATAGAGTTAGCCATCTAATTCATTATCAAAATCTTTAACCTAGTGAGAGAGCCCTCTCAGGTTGAGGAGGCTAAGCCTCAGCCACAAGTTGGTTTGAAATAGTTACTCAAAGTCTTCCTGATCAACAGCCTATCATGGGTCTGATTTTGTGATAACATAATACATAGTGTTTGCAGTTTCTCGATCCTTGGTCTCCAAGTTCACACACTGTGTGCAAGGGTTACTTTGCTTGGATCTATAATTTTTATATGGTGGATTAAATCTTCACTTGTGCTATAGTGGTCATTAATTTTTCTGAAGCATTTTAGCCATTTTTTCAAGGAAAAAATATTATAAAAATTATTTTTCTCAAAATCCATTTGAAAACTCGTGTATTTTGTAAATAAATTTGTAAATTTAAATTGTAAATTATTTTTCTAACTTGGGTTGGGATTTTTAGATTCATTTTGGATATATTTGGGGTTTGGGTGTCTCTTTTTTTATTTTTGCACGTTAGATCAAGGAGTTAAGTGGAAGAAGAGCTAGATCTAGGCTCTTGAGGGTAAGATCTAGTCTCTTGGAATTTTTTGCAGGGTTTCCACGGAAGAAATTTTCAGAAAATCAAATAGCTAAAACATAAAATTTTTGGAGCAAGGATTTCAAACTTTTCAGGTCTTCTAGCCTTGGTTTTGCCTTCCTTAGCCTCAGCATCTCTCCTTCTGCCCTCTGCGTCTTGGTTTAGGACCTCTTTTAGGCCTTGCCATGGGGTTTTGAGGCTTCAGCCTCCCTCCTCCTCCTCTCCTTGACTCTCCTAGGCTTGCCGCTAGCCCCTCCTCCTCTCGGCTTCCCTCCCCTCGCCTCCTTCCCTTGTGTCTTCCTCCTCTAGCCTTCTAGGCCTTCTCTCTTCCTCTCCGCTGTCATCCCTCGACCCTCCTCTTCCCCTCTTCCTTGGCCGCAACCCTCTAGGGGCTTGCGGCTCCCTTGTGGAGCCTTTAAGCCCTAGGTTCTAGGCCTTGCCCTAAGCTCCTAAACCCTTATTTCCCCAACAATAGCCTCTTTGGGCAAAGCGTTGGCCCTTCTTGGCCATATTCTTCATCCTTGTGCTCCGATCTATCATCCTAGCCCATTTATCCCCGCAAATTCGCTTCCCTTAGTCTTGTTTTCCAATTATTGGCCTCTTTTGCCCCAAAATTGACCTGAAACGCTAATCTGAAGTTTTAAGGCTAAATACTTGGCGGTTTTATAGGATTAAGGTTTTAAAATTCTTATTTTCCAAGCGACAATGTGATCCCAAAGTTTCAACTATTTTCAATAGTGGGATCTTCAAGGCCTTGGGCCTAGGGTTTGACGTCTAAACCCTTGTTTTGCTTCAGTTTTATTACAACAGTTAAATCATTAATATCTAAGCCCTAAAATCATATTTTAATTGGTCAAAATCGATTAAAATTGTAAAATTTAAATTTTTACAAGTTTTGGCTACTTGGGCATCTCTAATTTGATCCAGATCTAACATTTTAGCTAGCTGGAATTTATTGCATAACTTTGAAATTCAACTCTGAAATATTTCTGAAGTATATGCTTGATAAGGACTAAAAAATATGAATGTTCAGTTTCCAACAAAAACTTACTAATTTTAGACATTTGGAGCAGCATATTCAGTATTTTTAGCTTGCTGATCTGTGACGAATTTACTGCTGTAATAACATATCAATTCTGAAATTTCTGAATCACACCCTCTAAATAACTCAATTTTTTTCTTCAAGTTTGGCGAAATTTTTCCATTTTTAGAAATATTAGGCATCTATTTCTGGCTTGATTAGTTTTATGATCTGTGATTAACTCAATGCTGTAACAAACATCATAGTTTTGAAAATTGTTGAGTCAAACTCTCTAAAAACCCTCAAATCGAAATTTTCAACTTTTGGTGCATTTTACTATTTTTGGGCATATAGGCCATCTATTTTTGACAATTTTATCTGGCTGATCTGTCTTTACTTACTGCTGTAAACCAAGAAATCAGATCTGAAATTTTATTGAATACATCTTCTTAAAGAGATCTAAACAAGCTAATTCACATTGCTGGTCAAATTGAAAATTTTATGTTTCATGTGTTGGGGCAAGTTTCTTCATTTGAAGTGGTTTATGCACTGCTATTATACATTGGTAAGATTTGATTTTTCTGAAGTAGTATCGTTGTTGATTTGTGGTAGCATTGGATGTGCTCTAGCTATGAAAATTGGTGGAGAGGCTAAGGCACATAAAATCTCCGAGACCCAGAAATCATGTGGAGAAATTCCACCTGGATGGAGAGATATTAATGTGTAATAATATAAAATGGGCGAGAAAGTTCTAAATGACGAGGATCAAGCCAAATCTAATCTTAGTCGTTGATTAGGGACTTAATCTCGGCCATTGAATCGTCAACATGAAAAGTATAAGAGGAGGTTTGAGGGTTAGTTGGAGACATGCCAAGTTGATCAGTCAATTTGATTTTCTGGGGTAGGGTTTGCTGAGAATCGAGTTAGTGATCTGTTGTAGCGAGGGGCAGTTCGGCAGAAGGCCGAGAATACATATCAAAGAGGCAGAGAAACTGTCGGAGAGACAACGCAGAGCCTTGGAAGGCTGACACAAAGGCAACCAGGACTGATGCAGAGGCTGAGGAGGTCAGCACAGGTGACGCAGAGGGCCAAGAGGCTGACGCCGAGGGCCAAGAGGCTAACGTAGAGGTTGCGCAGAGGCTAGTAGAGCTGACACTGGGTTGAAGAGGCAACGCTAAGGTACTCTTGTGGGCAAACTAAGAGCTGAGAGGCAAACACAGAGCGTAAGAGGGTGACGCAGTTCGTGGAGGGTAACACAGTTCTAGAGAGAAGCTTGGAGCAGCTTTCGCTATCCAGCTAAGGAACTGTCGAAGTTGCTGTGGGATCAATCATTCGGTTGCTGATCAACTGAAATATCTGTCTCCAAGGAGAGGTACTTTTGCCAAGGAAATTCTTTGAAGGGTGAGCCATTTCTGGCACCCTACTTTTATTCAGAAAACTGCATAATAATAAAACCTTCATATCTGCTGCACCGGTTTTCCCACATTGGGTTTTTTCTGAGGACGATTGTCCAAAAATAACGGTGTCCCTTGTGTTGTCTCAATTTATTTCAGTCGTTGATCTGTATATTTGTGATTTCTGGGGACGATTGTCCAAAAATAACGGTGTCTCTTGTGTTGTCTCAATTTATTTCAATTATTGATTTGTGTATTTGTGAAGGCTGCAATTGTGTTTACTTCGATGTTTATGTTAATAAATAACTTGTTAATGTAAAGAACAAGTCGGAGATAGTAAACCGGATATTGCAGTAGGGGTTTTTGATGTGTTAGATTCAAAAATTTTCATATGGTATCAGAGCATTGCAGATCACAGGAGGACTGAAGGCACTAGCAGAAATATGAAATTTGCAGTTGTAGCAGCTGTCCCGAGAGACAACACTGTTCCAAAGTAGAAGCAACAAGAGAAGAAGTGATGTAGAGCCTGTGACATCATTTCGAGCTAGGAGGAGGGCTAGCGTAGATGTAGAGAGGGGCAGATCAGACCTACGTAGTGTCCGGTCATCTTTCTGAGCTAGGAAAGATCGATGTTGTGGCCAGGAGGAGTAGATTCAACACTTGTTGGGATTGCGTAGAGCCTGAAGGGATCAGTGCTTCAGTTGTCAGGCCTTGGGAAGTTATGGACAGATTGTGATTTGAGGAGCTGGTGGGACGCTGTTTCTATCAAAGCAGTACAATGTCTAAGGAGACAGAACCAAGGTAGAGGGAATCACTAACTTGACAGATTTCTAGCCAAGGAATCCAGATCCGTGTTGCAGCCGCAAAAGAGGATTGGAGAGGAGCGTTTCGAGAGTTGGCCAGAGGATTTCCAAAAGGGAAATCAAGACTTAGAGGGAGATTTCTAGGAGGGGAGTCGAGACTCAGAGGGAGTTCGGAAGAGGAGCTGAAATGGCAGTGAACGGACTAAGGGATCAGGAGGCTTCTAGACTGACCGAGATGTCATTATTTGGGAGAGGACAGTTACTTACTTCTCGGTAACTGAGTTGCAGTGCGACAGTCAGCAGTGGCAGTGCGACAGTCAGCAGTGGCAGTGCTAGGGGTAGCATGGGCAACATGTTGGGAGGGAGTTGTAGTACAGATGCGGCAGTCGCAGTGACAATGTTATGGGCAGCAATACAGGAAGCAACAGTGCAGGGGATGTGAGGTAGCAGGCCAAGCATCAACACAGGGACCGTTGTGGAGGATAAGTGTGATGTTTCAGTGGTGGAGCATTACTAGAGCACATTCCTCGCTAAGAGGGAGTGTTGATTTGTGGTAGCATCGGAAAGTGTTCCTCACCACTCCCATCTTGTCTTTAAAGTAGATATGCTTGCCCCGTGGTAAGGCTTTAGTGAAAATGTCCGCTACCTGCTCATCTGTGGAAATGTACTCAAGCTTGACAACTCCATTTTGGACATAGTCCTAATGAAGTGATACTTGATCTCAATATGCTTTGACCTGTCATGAAAAGCTGGATTCTCCGTGAGTTTTATGCAACTTTGATTATCACAGTAAATTACTGAAGGTCTCAATGCCTGACCAAATAGACCAAACAACATCTTGCGAAGCCATATGGCCTCACAACTAGCCAAACTAGCAGCCATATACTCTGCCTCAGCTGAACTCAATGCAACTCATTGTTGTTTCCGGCTGATCCATGACACAACTGTCGAACCCAACCCAAAACAACACCTGGAAGTACTCTTCCTATCTGAAGCACAACCTGCCCAATCTGAATTTGTGTACCGTGCAAGTCTCACTCCATCACCCTGTCTATAATCCATACCAAAATCCACAGTCCCCTGCAAGTAACGAAGAATGTGTTTTGCAGCTACCTAGTGCACTCTCCTGGGCTCACACATGAACTGACCCATAGTGTTAACTGCAAAACATATATCTGGTTGAGTGTTGACCAAATACATCAAACGACCAATCAACTGTCTGTATAGAGTAGGATCCACCAACTCGGAATCAGAAGCGTGAAGCTTCTTCTAGTTAGTGATCATAGGTGTAGACATGGGTTTGCAGTCCTCCATGTGAAATCTGCTAAGAATATCCATAATGTACTTCCCTTGTCCTAGGAAGAAATGCCCCTTCTCTTGCCACGCCTTCAATCCCAGAAAATAATGCATCAAGCCGATATCCTTCATCTCAAACTCTGAAGCAAGATCTCTCTTGCAACCCTCAATGAGTCTCTCTGCACCAGTGATGATCAAGTCATCAACATACAACACCAGAATGAGAGGCTCGTCACCCACCATAATGAAGTATAGGTTCGGATCAACCCCACTGTTTGTGAAACCCAACTGCTGCAAGCATGTATCAATCCTAGAGCACCAAGCTCTAGGAGCTTGCTTCAGGCCATAAAGTGCCTTTTTCAATCTGCATACATGGGACTCCTTCCCATGCACCTCAAAGCCCTACGGTTGCTCAATATAAACCTCCTCCTGCATGAAGCCATTGAGAAATGTGGTCTTCACATCCATCTCGTGGATCTTCCAACCCATCTCTGCAGCAATCAATATAATGGAGCGAATAGATGTATACCGAGCTACGGGAGCGAAGGTCTCCTCATAGTCAACTCCCTCTACCTGTGAGAACCCTCTCGCCACAAATCGAGCCTTGAACTTCTCGATGTTGCCATTTGCAGCATGCTTTATCTTGTAGAGCCATATGGAAGTAACAATTGATTTACCTTCAGGCCTCGGCACTACCTCCCAAACATCATTCTTCATAATAGAAGAATACTCCTCCATCATGGTGTCTCTCCAGACCTGTTGGCTGGCTGCCTCCTCATAACTAGAAGGCTCAAAGTCAACAATGCTTATTACCAATGCATGTAACTACAGAACCGCTCAAGTGGTTTACTCTCTCTAACCTATCTCTTTGGCCTAGCAACTGACGTGGCCTCACGCAAGGTATCTTGAAGCCACTTGGGCTTCCTCTTCCCTAAGCATACTTCTCCCACTGGAGTGAAAGAATCCTCATCATCATCAGAAGCCTGAACTCCTAAAGGCCTGTCAACTGACCTCATGCCTAAACCTGTGCCTGTAGATGCTGAAGTACCGTGTGAACTGTCCATTAGTGGACTACCTAGTGAACTGCTCTGTGGACTGCCCTGCATGCTGCTCGAAGAACCACCCACTTGACTCTGAGAACCACTGCTCACTGATGGACCTGACACTGTATTCGAAGTACCTCCTGATCCCTGACCACTGGATCCCTGTGACTGACTCAGCTGCTCCTGAGGGTTTGGTGACTCTGGATACTCTAACTCACCTGACCTCCTGAAAGCTCTCTCCCCTCGAACTTCACATCCCGCTTGACAACCACTTTCCTCTGCGTAGGAATATAAATCCGATAAGCTTTCGAGGTCTCGCTATAACCCATAAAGATGCCCTTGTCTGCAGTGGGCTCTAGCTTGGTCCTGTTTTCCTTGGGGACATAGGAATATGTAAGGCACCCAAAGATACGAAAGTGCCCAACATCAGGCTTCTTCCCAGGAAAAGCTTCCTCCAGAGTCACATTCCCCAAGGCACAATGTGGACTCCTGTTCTCCAAGTACACAACAGTGTTGCAGGCCTTTGCCCACAAAAATAAAGGTAACCCCTGATCATGAAGCATGGCTTTGGCAGCCCCTGCAATGGATTTGTTCTTCCTCTCTGCAACCCCATTCTCCTGGGGGTAGTAAGGAACTGTGAACTCCCTCCTAATGCCTGCCTTAGAACAAAAATCAACAAACTCACCAAGGGTATACTCCCCTCCATTGTCCGACCTGAGGACCTTGATCTTCCTACTTGTCTGGGTCTCCACAAGAGCTTTGAACTCTTGAAATCGCTTGAAGACCTCACTCTTGGTCTTCAAGAAATAAATATTGGTCTTCCTGGAGTGGTCATCAATGAATAAAATATAGTACTCATAGCCACTCAAGGATGCATGAGACATTCGACCACTCACATCGGTATGAATCAAGTCAAGGATGCTGATTGCTCTACTGTCACTGTTGGGAAAAGGAGATTTGGCAAACTTCCCCATAATACATCCTCTGCATACATAAAGGTGATCAGAATTGAAATCTGGCACACTAGTGGTGATCTCCCACAATGTACTCAAGGCCCCATGATACATGTGCCCCATCCTGCGGTGCCAAATCTCACACAACTCTGAACTACTAGATCTGCTATCGGTCTTGTCTCCAATGTTGCTACTTAATGCCACCAGGGGCTGGAATGAGAACTTGTACAACTTGGCATGGCGCACACCAATCTCTCTAGTTGAAGAAGCTGGAGTTCCCCTAAGATATATAAGCACTTGCCCTCTCCTGAACAACAATCATACCCTCTATCCTCAAGTGCTGAGATGGATATCAGGTTCTTCTTCATTCCAGGCACATATATAACATCTGACACTTTCAAGGGAGGTTTGGGTCCCCTATAAAATGTCAATGTCCCCACACCGACTGCTCTAACAATGCTGTCATCACCAAGTACTACCTCCATATCAGTATCACCCTCTGAAAGCTCTGAGAAGTACTCTTTGACTCTAGTCATGTGGCGGTAAGCGCCACTGTCAACATACCAAATGCTAGAGATGCTCTGCTAGTAGCGGGGAATGCACACTCCCTCTGAACCTGTATGGCAGGTGATCCTACACTAGTGGCCTCACAAGCTATGAACCCAAACTCCCAATCAAATCTCTCTGAAAAGCTCTCTATCTTTGCAGAAGCTACCATGGGTTTGTCTTTTCCTTTCTTGTTCTTCTCTGGACGCACAATAGCATAGTGTCCCAACTTTTGACAATTCCAACATTTGACTTTGGAATAGTTCTTCTCCTTGTTCTGTTGCTTGCCTTTACCTTTGCCTTTGCCTCCATTGTTGGAAGCTTGCTTCTTTGCTCTGCCTTTCTTGCCTCTTGCTAACAATGTCATATTGTCATCCTCCTCCACCTATTTGGCTGCCCCAAGATGGTTCTTTCGGACCTCATTCTGAATGCAATCATCCCACAACCTCTCCCAATTAGGAAGGTTTTCCCGTGCAACAATGTCATCCACAAAATTCTCCCAAGTCTTGGGAAGACCATTCAGAGCAATCCTCACCAACTCAAAGGGTGCAATGATCTCACCTACGGCTGCCAACTCATCTCTCACTGACGTGATCTTTGAGAGGTATGCTGTAACACTGTTAGTCTTAGCCATTTTAATGGCCTTCAGTTTCTCCTTTAGGACCATTTTTTTGTTTTCATTTGAGCTCTGGTAAAGATTGGTCAAGGCTATCCACATCTCATGTGCATAAGTCTTTCCTCTCACATGAGGAATGACATGGTCTTTGATTCCTTCCAGAATCAATCTTTTTGCCTTAGCATTTTTTTGTTAAACTCTGCCAACTGTACAGGGTCAGCAGGTACTACCACTGGGTTCTGTGTGGTATTTACTATAATGCCCCAGACTTCTGCTTCCTCAAAGACGCTTTGGATTCTCTCCTTCCATGCATTATAGTTGTTCTGCCCATCCAACCTGTCTTCAACTCTCAAACCCAAAGACATGTTTCACTGTCCTACCAAACTGAAATTTTCAAATCTGTGGTAAAGGTTTCTGTTTTCTGTGTAAAAATCAACTTGCTGTAATTTTCACTTTGCTATTCCAGATTGCACTTTTTAGCCAACCAAGTTCTGATACCTTGAAGAAATTTCAACCCCCACTCCGGTTATCAGTTTTCCTTATCACCCGATGCATTTAGTTTAAATCCAAGCATGATAAAAATTCTAAAATCTGGAAATGATAATATTTTTCTGAAAACACAAATTTATAGATTTCACAACTTATGAAATTGCAGAAATAAAACACAACAAAATTATGACAGCCACACACAGAAAATAACATAGTGATTTTTGGTCAATGTGACCCTAGAAAAACCTCCTACAACTCTTGGGGAAAACTAGTGTGAGAGCTTTTCTTTATTTCTAAAAATGCTTTTACAGAGAAATTGAAATACATAGTAAAAATTCCGGCTACCACAAATTACAACTTATTTTGATTTCCGTGCTTGAACTCCACCTTGAAAATCGTGCCAATAAGAAAACAACCAAAATAGAAATTTTTACAGTAATAAAACAACAGTAAATGTTGTACGACTAGCCTCGAAAAATGTGCTCAGAACTTGTTGTCCCTCTTCCTCGATTTTTGTGCCTTTTTTTAAATTTTTTTTATATTTTTTTTTATTCTGCTGTACGATTTTTCCTTGGGATGCGTGCCAATAAACGCTGTTGCCCAGATTTGCTGAAATGTCTTCTTGCTGCTCTCTTTCACTTCCTCACTGCTCAAAATTTTTCCCCTTGCTCTCTCTTCTCTTTCTCTCAAATGCTTATGAAAAAATGAATTGATATTTTCCTCCTCTGCTCATGAGAGAATGAATTGATCTTTTCCTCCTCTTTTCCTTTTATTCTCTAAATGACTTTTTGAGTTACACTAAGATCTAATGGCTGAGATTCATTTAGATCTAGGGATGAGAATAAATGTGCATTTAATTCTCACTTTCTATTTTTTAACTCAACCACTTAAATAAAGACCCACTTAGCCTTTTATTTCCATAGTCACTTTTTCACTTTCTAATTCTTCATTCACTTTAATAAAGTCACCTTTAAATTAGAATGTAACTTTACCACATATAAAGTCACTTTTAAATTAGAATGTAACTTTACCACTTATAAAATCACTTTTAAATTAAATTTGACTTTACCACTTATAAAGTCACTTTAGGAGAAAAATAAAAAACAAATTTGGACACTTTTCTCTAGGCCAAAGATCAAAGCCTTAGGGAACCACTTGTCCTCTGGTACCCAAATTTTAACACACCGAAGGGATACGAGGCCCATTGCCTTATTTCTTGGGCTTAATGGGGTCAAGATACATATAGATCAAGAATTTTCGTGTGCTAAGGAGCTCTAATTGATCTTTGCTAGCCTTTCCAAGGGCAACAACTACATCAATAGGGATTTATATTTCAAATTCGCCAAAGAGATGAAGTTTTGAGGCCTTTCAACTTAAGAGGTGCCTTTAGGAACATTCACCCACTCTTTTCAAGTACAACGCATGCATTAAATAACTTATTCAAGGTTCCCAGAAGAATTTTGCATTTACTTTAACCCATACATGAATAATGATAACAATAACAAGCAGTAAACCGGTAAAATAACGAGAATAACATCAAAATTTGACTTACATGAGAGAGAGAGACTATATCTATTCATCAACTTTGCATTAGAAAGAAACTCCAAAGACAGTGAAAATCCAAACATCATAGTGCATCAAGAAAGCTCCAAAAGTTCACCCAGCGAAAAGTGCGAAAATATCTCAAGAGATACTAATCTAATCCAATGCAAGTAACAATGAGAGAATGAATCACCTCTCATCTATTTATACAATCTCTAATGAATTCGAATGGCCTAATTTGGACTAATAATGCCCCTAAAATAAAATAATGTGCATAATAACAATACTTTTGGTGACAAGCCAACTAAATAGCTCAATAACATAAAGATAAGCCTCTCAAGAGGGAAATATGATCAACATAATGAGTCGTTGGGCCATTGAGAAGGCCAAATGAAGTCCAAAGTCTGCCGTGATAAGAGAATGGACTCCAAACATAGTGGACAAGGGGTTGGCCCCTTGTTTTCCAAGCAAGAACTTGTGGTGCTCCCACGTGGGTGTGGGGGCACAAGGACATCCTCATGGGTCTCCAAGTGGATTGAAAATGTCTGTAGACCATCTATAAGGGCTAAGATGATGACATAAGCACTCCCTCTACAGCAGAAGACATCCTCTAGACCCTGGAACATTTTCCAAGTATATGGTGCAAATATGGAGCCGACTGGGCATTGTGAATTAGGTGCATCATCCTCATCCAAAAGATGGAACACGAGCAACCAATGATCGGTGTTAGGGATCCATGAAGTAATTTTTGCTATAGTGGAGGCCCATGTCTCTCAACACTTACCTTATAAGTGTCCATGTCGCCCTCTAGAGGGCTAGGACCCCGTATAGGGAGACCAAGCCCCAAATGAAAACCCACCTGCAATCCTGTATAAGATCCAATGCGTCCCCGTGCACTCCAACACAACAAATCATTAGAATAATCAAGTAAAAGAGTTTGCAAATCATGGAATCAATGAGGCACTTTATGGTGGCATGCCCTTCCATAGTGGGCTCTGGCATGTACAAGTGTCTCCAAGCCCAATAAGGGGGTTAGCCAAGGACCTTATTAGGTGGTTTCAACATTTAAAGGGGGTGACATGTCCATGGTACATCCATCAAGTGGAAGGTGGCAAGTGACATAATAATGGAACGAGGTGGGGGTCAAGGGAATGATCCAGGGCACATGTGATGAGACAAAGGGTAGCTATAATGGGGGAAGCCCACACTTGGGTATATGAGTGTAGGAGGGAGCAATCATGGTACATAAGTTACCTCGCTCTTTGTTTTTCCACCCTTCTTTATTTGCCTTTTGCCTTTTATTGATTTTTCTTTGTAATTGCTCAGGGCACTAGGGGATGGGAGTATGTTGTGTAATATATAGCAGTGGATACCCCCTTAAGGTGGGGCAGTTCATCGCCCACCAGGGGTTGGGGCAATCATGGGTTCCTTAATGATGGAGGGGGCTCATCTAAGGCCCATTGGAGCTAGGGTGATGACCATGGATAACGGTAGAGCTCATGTTTGGCTTTTTCCCACATGCTAAATTTGTATGTCTTGACCATCTTTTGCATTTTGTGGTACATTTCCTGTTGAGAGTTGCGAAATTATGTTTTTTCTTTTCTTTTTAGTTGCATCAACCTCTGGGGCATCGTTCTAGGCCCAACCCAAGGTGTGGACAAGGGAGGGGGAGGCTAACCCTATGTGGACCTGGATGGGAAAAAAATGAATGGGGCTAAAATGAGTGGAAGAGAGTGGATGTATATGGTGTTGGGAAGTGGGACCACGTAACCAAAATCAAGATTTTCCATCTAGTGCCAACCCTAAAGTTGATGGCCAGTGAAAGAGATCCCATGGGACTAGGATACAAGGCTAACCACGAAATCGGGCAGTGGAGACAAGAGTACAAACCTAGCCCACTCTTTCAGCCAAATCCCCCCACCAATCCATGCCCAAAAGTGCCCATGACAAGTAAGGAAAATTACTCAATTATACCAATGAAAAGCCATACCTTTGGGGTTAGGAGGCTACCTTCAAACATACAATCATAACAAGTGGGTGGGGGACCACATGGCTGGCTCAAATGGCGGAGATAATGGCGCATTGAGCTATTTGGTGGATGCAAGGGGCTGCTGGCTGCTGACTAAGGACCATCTAGGAGAATTTTTCTCCTATATACACTACCCGCAGGTGGTGGGTAACAGTGCCCACAGGTGGTGAACTTGGAGCCCAAGTGCTGGGGAACTGGCAAACTCTATATATTTCTTAAGAAAAATCGTTAGATCAATCGGATCACCTAAGATAAGCCTCTCACCTATTTATACAATCTCTATTGAATTCGAATGGCCTAATTTGGACTAATAATGCCCCTAAAATAAAATAATGTGCATAATGACAATACTTTTGGTGACAAGCCCACCAAATAGCTCAATAACATAAAGATAAGCCTCATAAAAGGGCAGGATGATCAACACAATGAGTTGTTGGACCATTGAGAAGGCCAAACGAAGTCCAAGGTGTGCCATGATAAGAGAATGGACTCCAAACATAGTGGACAAGGGGTTGGCCCTTAGTTTTCCAAGCAAGAACCTGTGGTGCTCCCAAGTGGGTGTGGGGGCACAATGACATCCTCATGGGTGTCCATGTGGATTGAAAATGCCTGTAGTCCATACAATGAATTAGATCACCTAAGATAAGCCAAAAACTTACCAATCAAATTTTCCTATCATCTACAAATGAAATAATAATACATATAATATTTGAAGCAGAATATAGGAATGCACATACCCAGCACATACCACAGATCAATGAGATAAAGACACCATGAACTGTACCCCAAAGTCTTTTATTATGAAATTCAAGTGTTCCTAACATAATGGTGGCTTCACACCAGTGTTTACAAAATTACATCTGACCAAAGATGAAGAATAGAAGCAAAATGCCTTCTATTTACAGAAAAATCTCTCCAAGTGAAAACTAATGGTGAGTTGGCTTGATCCACGTCAAAATAATCTTGACCGTCGAAAAATATTTGATCATCTTTTAATCTCTGCCGTCGAAAATATGTCTTTTTTGAAGAATTTTTGAATTTCTCATTAAAACCATGTTTTATTAATTCAAAAATAATTATTTTGGATTAATTTCCTCAAAAAATTGACTGACTTAACCACCACTGTCCAAGGGCTCAATTTTTCTTAAAAAATCCATTTTTTCCTTGGTGGGGAACCTCCAAAAATTGATTTTTTCATGACCTATCAGTTTTTTGGTCATTTTCCACTTGGAGAAATTAATTTCTCTAAAATTTATTTTTTGATTCTAAATTAATTAATTTTCTGGTTTAGGATTTAATTTTTTTTTTGCCATAAAATTAATTAATTGACACTTGAGGCGATTAATTATTTTTCCATCCTCACATATTTTAGCCATGGTGTTTGATTGCGAGGGATCATGCACTAAAATATTTTTATATCAGATAATTATAGATTAAACCCTTAAAAGGGGAAAACCCGTTCGGTATAGACCCTCATAATTGTTTTTCCAATTCTGCCACACAATATGATCTAGTAGACCAAGTGATCTGTAATAAAATAATTTAGTCAAATAGCTAAATCATTCCCAAATCACTTTTACAATAGACTCGACTAAGAACACTAGGATTCACTTAAGATCTAGACAATAAATTCCACCCTAGCTTTGGTGTTTAAGTTGAAGGAAAAAACTCTACCGATTATCTGTGTTTAGAAATGCACATAATTCGGTGAGACAAATAACCTCCTAGGATGAAATTCATCGCCAAAATCATAGGCTTACCTAGGTTTCTACATAACTAAACGGTCATACTAGCATCATTTACATTACAAAATGCAAAATTTGGGTTTACAATGACATATGAAAGTGCTAGCTGATAACTCTGAACTTTGAAAAATTTGGCATAACTGCCTCTTTAGAATTGTGACAAAATGGGTGCAACAGGTCCAATTGTATGAAGCTCTAACTATTTAGCCACAACATTTTCCTAATAGAAAGATCATGATAATTCCTTAATAGGAAGAGAAGCAACCCCAAACCCAAAGTTACTTTGACAGTTATTTTGCATTTCGTCGGATTTCCTTTTTAAGCAATGGCTTTGGTTTCATTCTTTCAGCAATTGGAGTATTCTTATTGTAGCACCAGATGAATCTACAACTTCTATGAATGACCGATTGAATTCAGGTTTCTTTTAGCACTGTAATTAGTGCTAGTGTGTCATTAGCTTGTGGCAATTGCTTTGCAGAACCATATTTATTCTGGAAGTTTTCTTATGTACATGAGATGAGTGAATGTGATTTGTACCAAGTTCTAATACTTCGCAGAAATTTTCGGGATTTTTTCTTTGTATTACAAGTCTTTTTAGAAGAAGTTAAAACTCAATGAGATTAAACTATTTCTACATAATGCACTCATTACTTGTGATTTTGTTGTGTCCTATAAATTCATACTTGTTTGTGCACTCAATTTTTATTATTTTTTCGTTGGAAAAAATCATGTGAAAACATCCTTTGATCGATGGTATATAAAACATTTTCAAGGGGTTGAAAAATTTAGCAGTGGTTGAGGAATAACTTATTAATTATTTTAACTCCAAATATTCATTTTTTCCAGAGGTATTTTTGTTTGTTTAATGCAGCCCCAGAGAGCATTGAAAAAATTAATGATAGTGTCTGGCTCAAGCTTCGGTCACATTATACCAAGGCAAAGGATCTTGCGGAAAAGGAAGAACGGTAAGTGTGTAACTTTCTTTGATTATTCGCTTTGTTTCTGGTAATGTTTATTCTTTACTCTGCATGGATCTGTTATCGTATTTGAGATGGAAAGCTTATTATTTCTATGGACAGTTATATTGGTTTTTAGGTTACATATACCAACACTTTCGTCTGTGTATAGTTTGACAGCTTATATTCTTTTATCTTTTGTTAAGGGTTGTTTTTAGTGTTATTTAGCTCCTGTTATTTTGTGGCGATTATAACTTCCTAATTATGGACTATATTGGTTTCTATTTTACTAGGTGTCAAATCCTTTGATTCTTGCATACATTTTAAAGCACTGGTACATAACATGCTGGTTCTCAGTAGTGATCTTATTTAACTAGATGGTTTGAGGAAAAGTTGCAACTCTTATGTGAAGAAACTAAAGGATTTATATGCCAAATGTTATGCTGCCAACTCTTATTGACTTACAGAGAAAGTTGACCTTATTTTTTATGTAACTTTGTGTTCTCCATTTCATTTGAACATTCTATACGAGCTCTTGAATAATAGATTGGTTTATTTCAAATTGATCTCCTAGGATCTCTTAGGGTGAAAATAACTCATCTTGTGTGTTAATGCCATCATCCTATTATAGAAATTTTCCACAGAAACTTGTCAAAACTTTCATAGTGAGCATAAATGTTGTTGCAGAAAACATTTTCTTCTTTGATTAAGGAGGGGGAAGACCAGTGCAGGTGTTGGAAGAGCTCACCTTTATGATTGTCAACCAATAACGTTCTCCTTTTTCTTGAGGAGCTTTTGAAATTTGAATTGCAAGTCACACTATATGCTTAATATTAAATGGATTTGGGACTTGCCCATACTGCAAGGAGAGTCTGGTTAGATTGGATGGTGGAAAGATGGTAATGGCTGAATTACCGTGTTCATTTGTGGCTTCAAATGATAGCTCACAGCCCTTTGCTCTTGGAGACATAAGACTGTGAAGGAAGAATTTGAAGAGATCTCTTGTCTGCTCCGGTTTATACTCTATGACAAAGCTGCACAGTTGGGAGTTTGCAAGATCAAGAATATTTTGAAGGTAGACCAAATTTGTGGGGCTTGAGGTGCTTGAATTTGATCAAGTTTGGATTGGATTCAAACTGGGGACTGACCTCCAAAGGTTTCTTCTATTCCCCTTTCACTAAAGTGGTGACAAGATGACTTACATCCCTTGAGACCACAAATGGCCGAGTAACTAAACAAGACTATATTGAAAAACAATCTGTTAGCCACTTCTACACTATTTTGTAGTTGCAGTGGATGATCGAGGAATGTAAAGTGGCATGTGGACTTTTCTTTGGGAAACTATGACCAATTGATTTGTTGATGGATACTATAGGATCTGATCATCATCCTGTTGATTTTTGGTAGCATCGCATGTGCTCTAGCCTTGAAATTTGGTGGAGAGGCTAAGGCACATGAGATCTCCAAGACTCAGAAATCGTTTGTAGAAATTCCACCAGGATGAGGATTTATTAAAATAATTAATATTTTTAATGGGTTCCTAAGTCTAAACTTAGGAAAATTAAAATATTAATGGGTATTAATAAAGATAAGGGTGAGAAGCTTCTACGAGACGAGGATCAAGTCTGTTTTAATTTTAGCCGTTGATGAGAGATTTAATCTCGGCCATTGATTTATGAACAGGAAAAGTATAAGAGAAGACTTGAGGATCATTTGGAGACACACCGACAGATACTTAGTATTTCAAGGAAAATCGATTCTCAAAGAGAAGGAGATCGATTTCAGAGGGAGAGTTGTGAGATGGAGGAAGAGGAGGGCATCAACAGCAGTCAGTGACTGAGGAGGAGGTGACGTAGGGACATTGAGAGACATCACAAATGGAGACGCAACCCTCACGCAGAGGGGCGTAGAGCCACGCAGTAGTGGGAGCAGGGTCTCCAAGGTGTCAAAAAGTTTCTAGGGGAAAGTCTCCGGTGTTTTCTCTTAGTTTCTCTATAAAATCATTCCTTGTAAAAGCGATTGTTGCTGAAGATTAATAAAACCCTCATCTGTTGCACTGATTTTCCCATATTGGGTTTTTCTGGGGACAATTGTGCAAAAACCACTGCGTTGATGTGATTGTTTCTTGTGTATGTATTTTCTCTATGTAATTATGTGATAACTGCAGTAGAATTTATTTTAATATTTGTTGGAGGGATTTCGTAAATAACTTATTGTGAAGAATAAGTAGGTGAAATAAATCAGTAGTTTGAGTAGAATTTCAGATTATAAATTTTCACATGGTATCAGAGCAGAGATCCGACAACAGGAGAGAAGAATCGACTATGGGTCAAGAGCATGATGCAGAGGCATCAACTCAAAGGGGCTCACGCAGATTTCCAGAAGATAGCACAAGAGACATGGATCACGATTATTCTATGTTAGCTTCCAGACTGGAAGAAGAAGTCGCTTGCCTAGCAAGCTCCGCCTCCTCTGAGGTTTGGTATATAGATAATGGAGTTTCCTGGCATATGACAGGAATTCGAGAATGTTTTTCAGATTATCAGGAAGAAAGGATGAATTTTCAGATCACCATGGGAAATAAGACAAAGTGTACCCATATAGGAAGAGGTATTATAGTCTTTCAAACCGAAGTAGGAGAGCGGCTTTGAGCAACCAATGTGCTACATGTGCCATGATTGGGGATGAACTTACTCTCTGTATCTCAACTTCAAAACAAGGTCTATGACGTTTTCTTCATTAAGGAGAAAGTATATGTCAAACACCCGAGTTGGAAAAAGAAGGCCTAGATTGGAATCAAAAGTAACAGGTTGTATAGATTACAGCTAGAATCTCCAATGACATTGATAGGTAGCAATGGGGATAAATATTTGAATGAACTATGGCATAGGAGGATGGAACACTTACACCATGGAGCTCTGAGAATTCTCAGGAAAACAGTATCAGGTGTTCCAGAACTAAGTACCGAACGAGATGTATGCAAAGGGTGCGCTCTAGGCAAGTATGCCAAAGCAACATTTTCCAGAAGTAACGATAGAGCTAAGAGTGTTCTAGGATTGATACACTCAGACATCTACGGACCGATGTCCACAAAAGCTCTTAGTGATGCCGAATGCTTTGTCACCTTCATCGATGACCATTCCAGGAAGACTTGGATCTACTTTCTGAAAACCAAGGATGAGGTTTTTGGTCGATTCAAAGAGTTCAAGGCTCTAGTGGAGAATCCGACAAGAAAGAAGATAAAAGTGTTGTGCTCAAACAATGATGAAGAGTATGTTGACAAGGACTTCACCAATTTTTGTGCTACGGAAGGCATCAAAAGAGAGTGGACAACTCTCTACAGTCCGGAGTAGAATGGAGTAGCAGAAAGGAAAAACAGGACTATTGTGGAAGCAGCTAGGGGAATGCTGTATGATCAGGATATGCCCAAATTCCTGTGGGCAAAAGCATGCGGCAGGACAATTTATGTTGAGAATAGGACTCCGCACAGGGCATTGGGCAAAATCACTCCAGAAAAGGTCTTCACTAGGAAGACACCTGAAGTCAGTCATTTCAGGGTATTTGGGAGTTTGGCGTATTGTTGTATACCCGAAGAAAAGAGAAAGAAATTAGATCAAACTACTGAGAAATGATATCTTGTGTGCTATAGTGAGAATGCTAAGGCATATAGCGTCTATCTTCCAGGGCGTAGGAAGGTAGTAGTTCGGCGGGATGTAAATTTCATGGAGGACAAAGCTTTTAGGAAATCCCGAGAAATGCCTTCCAAGGAGCAGTCAAAAGACGATCCGTTGGTCCAACCACTTCGATCAGCAGAAACTAGTACCAACAATTCTCCTAAAGGCAAAGATTTAGAACAGGGGGAATCTCAGGAAGAGGAAGAGCTGATAGATGTGCCCACTACCAGTGGAAGAATGAGTTGGGAACTCCAACAGATTCTACTGGATGCAGAGGACTTCATTGGTGCACCTAGGAATGATAAAAGGGAGTGAAGATAGCCAGATAGATACCAGGCCCTAATAGTTCAGGTTGGGGAACCTTCTAGTTTTCAGGAGGCCGTTCAACATCAAGTATGGGTAAATGCTTTGGTGGAGGAATACAATTTTATAATGGTCAATGATGTCTGGGAAGTGGTACCTAGGCCTCAGGGCAGGTCAGTGGTAGGTTCGACATGGATCTACAAAGTCAAATATGCTGCAGACGACAGTGGAGAAATACAAAGTCAGGTTTGTGGCTAAGGGGTATGCTCAGAAGGAAGGGATAGACTACGAAGAAACATTCACCTCAGTAGCCAGGTATATTTCTATTAGAACCGTGATTTCCCTTGCAGCACAGATGGGTTGGGAGATTCACCAGATGGATGTCAAGACGACATTCTTGAACGGGGTGATAGAAGAGGAAGTATACATTGAACAACTAGAGGGTTTTGAGACACAGGAGAAGAAATCTCATGTATGCAGATTAAAGAAAGCCTTGTATGGGCTTAAACAGGCACCTAGAGCATGGTACGGTCGAATTGATGGCTACTTGTAGAAAATGGGGTTCGTCAAGAGTGACACAGTTCCTAATCTCTACTATCTTGTCATAGAGAATGAGCCTCTAATCTTGGTGTTATATGTGGATGATCTTTTCCTGACAAGATCATTCAGGCTCATCAAAGACTACAAAAAGAACCTAGCCACAAAATTGGACATGAATGATTTGGGACAGGTGCATTATTTCCTGGGGTTGGAAGTTTGGCAGCAGAAAGGTGAGCTCTTCCTTGGACAAGGGAGATATGCTACAAAGATCTTTAAGAGATTCAGGATGCAGGACTGTAGACCTATGGCTACTCCAATGATCACCAGCTGGAAGAAGATTAATGCATCAGAAAACAAAGACATTGATCCCACCTTGTACAAGTAGCTTAGAGGGTCCTTGATGTATCTGGTCAATATCAGGCCAGACATTTGTTACGCTGTCAACACCCTCAGTCAGTTCATGGTGGAACCCAAGAGGGCGCACTAGGAAGCAACCAAACATGTTCTCAGATATATACAAGGAACAATGGAGCATGGACTATTGTACACCCAAGGCAATGATATCAAGCTCAGTGGGTTCACTGATGCAAATTGGGCTGGAAGTTTAGTAGATCGAAAAAGTACAATTGGGTACTGTTTTAACATTGGATCAGGAATGACCTCCTGGTGTAGTAGAAAACATAAATCCGTGGCTCTGAGCTCAGATGAAGCATAATATATGGCAGTTAGCACAACTTCGTGCGAAGCCATATGGCTTAGGAAATTGCTTGTGAATCTATTTAGGAGAAGGATGGAAGCGACAAGGATTTTGTGTGACAATCAGAGTTGCATCAAGCTCTCTAAAAATCTAGTATTTCATGATCGGTCGAAGCACATTGATATCAGGTGTCACTTTGTCAGAGACTGTGTCCAATGAGGGGCAGTACAGTTGAAGTACACTCCTACAAGAGAACAGGTGGCAGACATCCTCACTAAGGCTCTAGGAAGAACAAAGTTTGTTTATTTTAGGGGGAAGATGGGGATGGTGAAGAATCCATTTCAGTAACAAAAATGGATAGGTATTAGGAGTTGCAGTGCAACAGTTAGTAGTGGCAGTGCTATGGGTAGCATGATGCAACATGTTGAGGAGCTGTAGTACAGATGCAACAATGGCAGTGTCATGGGCAGCAATACAAGAAGCAACAATGCAATGGATGTGGGGTAGTAGGCCAAGCATTAGCACAAAGGACCGATGCGGAGGATCAACGTGATGCTTCTGTGGTGAAGCATTGCTAGAGCACATTCCTCGCTAAGAGGGAGTGTTGTTTTTTGGTAGCATCGGATGTGCTCTAGCCTTGAAATTTGGTGGAGAGGCTAAGGCACATGAGGTCTCCAAGACTCAGAAATCGTTTGGAGAAATTCCACCCGGATGAGGAGTTATTAAAATAATTAATATTTTTAATGGGTTCCTAAGTCTAAACTTAGGAAAATTAAAATATTAATGGGTATTAATAAAGATAAGGGTGAGAAGCTTCTACAAGACGAAGATCAAGTTTGTTTTAATCTTAGTTGTTGATTAGAGACTTAATCTCGACCGTTGATTGATCAATAGGAAAAGTATAAGAGAAGACTTGAGGATCATTTGGAGACATACCAACAGATACTCAGTATCTCAAGGAAAATCAATTCTCAAAGAGAAGGAGATCGATTTCAGAGGGAGAGTTGCAGGGTGGACGAAAGGAGGGCATCAACAGCAGTCAATGACTGAGGAGGTGACGCAGGGACATTGAGAGACAACACAGAGGGAGACACAGTCCAGGGGAGACTCAACCCTTGATGCAGGTTGACGCAGAGGGACGCAGAGCCACGCAGAGTGACGTAGAAGTGACACAGTAGTGGGAGAAGGGTCTCCAAGGTGTCAAAAAGTTTCCAGGGGAAAGTCTCAAGTGTTTTCTCTCAATTTCTCTTTAAAATCATTCCTTGTACAAGCGATTGTTGCTGAAGTTAATAAAACCCTCATTTGCTGCACCGATTTTCCCACATTGGGTTTTTCCGGGGACAATTGTCCAAAAGCAATTGTGTTGATGTGATTGGTTCTTGTGTATGTATTTTCTATGTGTAATTATGTAATAACTGCAGTAGAATTTATTTTAATATTTGCTGAAGGGATTTCGTAAATAACTTATTGTGAAGAATAAGTAGGTGAAATAAATCAGTAGCTGCAGTAGAATTTCAGGTTAGAATTTTTCATACATCCCATGTAGACTACCATCTCACTAGCAGAGCGGGGTGACTCTCCTCCTTTTCAAGATTAATGTTGATGAATTGGTGCATGGAAAAGCACTCCTATATTCGGTGTAATCCGCATTATTTAAGGCATATTTAAACTAGATGGCTCCCTTATCCACTGGTGATATAGATGTTACAACACTTAGATTTAATAAGTAGTCTTCTTAATTAAGCTAAGATATCCTAAACCTTGCACTAAAGCTTGAGTATTTTGTTAATTTTCAAGTCCGGGGTCTATTCTATTGATTACTTGCTAGCACACACTTGTCTCAATCTCATTAATAGACTGTTATCTCATTAATAGATTGGTATCTCATAAAAGTGTTGTTTCCATTGCATGTTGGCTTTATGAGCATATTTGGTGCATCTAATTGAATGGAACCAATGTTATAAGAATCAGATCGTTCATCAAATCGGTAAACCCCCTAGACTAAGAACTGTCGAGATTAGTAGAAAAACCAAACCAAAAATCGGTCAACCAAAAACACAAAATATTAAAATTTTAAAGAAAACCACATATATTCATGTGCATTCATCTAAATCCAAACCATTTATGCACAAACAAGCAAAAGTTCTCATTTATAGAGTATGTAAGGATGCACATAACCAAAATAACACCGAGTGCAATCCATCTTTGAATCGAAAATACATCAAAAAACAGACCTAGATGGCCTCTAGCATCCAAAAAAAATAATGTTACAACAAATACCTACATATCATCAAAATATTTGCCCATATTGGGATTATCATCATCAATATCACCCGCTAAGCATTAAAATAAGATAGACAATGCTTAGCATATAAATGTTGGAAATGTAACTAGTTTTGGTCTTCATAATTGATATTGCACTCATTTCAATATGTATCTTATGTAACAAACAAAAGAAGGAAAAAAAAGTTATTATTTCAAAGCATGGGTTTCATGCTCTTTATTAATGGTCTTCTAGGAAAAAGCATGTTTTTCGTGTTTCTAGGGTTTGCTAGGTGATAGGATTTATTGTCATGAGTCAAGGAGTCAACATCATGTTTATAAGACCAATCCAGGCAAAATGGAACTTGTAAAAGAATTTATTTTTGAGTCTAGAAAGTGCTAGAAGCCTCCTAGCACAAGTCTGCCCTGGCAAAGACAAGTCGGCCTAAAGAGGGGCTATTCAACTTCTTGGAAAGGCTATATATAGAGACATCTTCGACCTCATTTGACACACATCACCAACAAGTTTGATCTGCAATAGAGGGGTGAAGAAAGAAGAGCAAAAGATAAGGAATCAAGGAGAAAATCCCAGTGAATGAAAGAAGTTGAGTTTTTGGGCATCTTCTCTCACGTGTGTGAGTTTCTGGAGTAGTTGCAAGGGCCGAAATTTCTACAGTAACTACGGGTCCATAATTTTGTTGTAGGGGGCTGAAATTTTGAGATTGGTGCAGTACAAGAAGGGTTTGTCTCTAGCTAACTTGGTTTGACCTTGACCTAGCTAGAAGGTATCTTTGGAGGGCTGACTTGGTACTGGAAGGAGGACTTGGTCTAAGGTTTTGGTCTTTGTTGTCTCATTTGAAGCAAATTCTATAAGAAGAGGAGATTTTCTGGGTTTTCCCCTTGGAAGGGTTTTGCCCTTGCTTGGAGCTAATATCTGTGTCCATTGTTCTTTCTATTTGGATCTTGATATTTGTTTGATGAAAAGATCTAATAAAGAAACATAAGAAGATAAATAAAGTTCACAGGCAAGTATTAAGGAATAAGGAAAAATTTGAATTAATCGCTGCCACATTGCATTTTCCAACATGGTATTAGAGCTAAGGTGAACAAGAAGGAAGCTGGAAGGATCATCTTGTGGACACAAGAAGGGTTTGTTAAGGGGAATCATTTGCAAAAGGACACAAGAAAAGAAGAAGAAGATTGCATCAAGCTCTCAAAGAAAAGACCGAAGAGGAAGATTATGAGGAGGTTGTCGATCTCTCTTGGAAGGAGATATATTCAAAGGTTAGTTGGGAGACATCCTTGAAGGAAGCATCAAAGAAATCATGGCATCTTTCATCACTCCTTGATGCTGTTGCAAAAGGCATCCTAGAAAGACATCTTTTTAGGACATTATTGAAGTCTCCCTAAAGATCTTGAAAGCCTCGAGATAGTTGGAGACATCATCAGAGAAGAGAAGGCTCTTGGTTGACAAGTAAGTATCATATTGTTATTGTATGTCTGAATATAAAGATCTTATGGGTTCTTTTTGCAATCAAAGCAATAAGCTTGTTGGCTAAGCAAATTACCTAGCGTGGAAGAAAGGATTGACTTGGAACTTATAGAACATGAAGTGATGGAATATGTCCTTGGTGAAGTTACTGAACCTAGCATAGACAAGACTCAAGAACTAGCGAAATACAAGAAAGGAGAAGTAAGGGCACAAAGGATCATTGTTGAATCTATTAAGGATCATCTAGTTCCCTTTGTTGCTAATTTGAAGACTTCCAAGGCAATGTTGTTGATTTGGGGTAGCATCAGATGTCCTCTAAGCCTCAAATTTTGCAGGGAGGTTTGGGCACAAGTATTCCAAAGAACCCAGAAAGCGTTTTGGGAAATTCCATCTAGAAGTGATTTTATTAAAATAATTAATATTTTTAATGGGGTTCCTAAGTATAAACTTAGGAAAATTAAAATATTGTGGGTATTAATCTGATCAGGGGTAAATTTTTTAGAAAAAGCCACGGATCAAGCCAAAACGATTTGAGCCTTTGATTATGTTTTAATCTAGGCTGTTGGTTGTCCAACAGGAAGATATAAGAAGGGGCTTGAGGGTCATTTGGAAAACACAGAGAGAGAGAGAAAATCGATTTTTTGAAGTGAGAAGTTCTTAGGGAGAAAAATCGATTGAGGAAATCTCTTGTAGTTGAGGGGCAGGGATAGCAGCTTCCGGATAGAGAGATTCTCAGCCGGAGATACATCAGCAGAGAGAGGCAGTAAGTGATACAGAAGCCTTGACGCAGGGCTAGAAGGGCTACGCAAAGGCAAAGAGAGTCGAAAATCAGAGCAGAGGGTCAGTTTCAATAGCCGGAAGCCAGGGTGTGAGACCCGGAGGCTGAGAGCAGTGAATCTAGGCTTTTGATCGAATTCCCAGTTGGGTGACGTAATCCGTGAAAGGGTTGACGCTGGGATAGCGTAGAGGCAGCACAGAGCTAGTGCAGTGCCTGCCAATCCATTCATTGATTCGAGATAGCTTCTCCAAAGCCAAAACAAAAGCTCCAATAAATAATGTTCTCCGTAGATCACATCTCTCCAAAGATACAAGAGGTCCAAAATCTCCTAAGGAGGGCCAAATAGTCCAAGTGATGAAAATGAAATGAAGTGATCCTCTCCTTTATTTACATGACGAGGGTGAGTCCTAATATTAGCTGAAAAGCCCCAAACAGCAAGTTAAATCACAAGAAACCCTTGGGTTACAAGTCAACCCACTAGGTTTTGATCATAAGTGCAAAGTAGACCCACACATGTGAGCCGCTAACCTTCTAGGGCTGACATCATGCATGAAATAACCTCCAAGTGGCATCTCCAAGTGCTATGAGGTGTACAATGTGGTGTAGTAGCATGTGAAAATCATGATTTGAGGGTTGGCCCTCAAACTCACCTCAATGGCTCTCTGTGGTCCCAAGATCGTACTTGGACACCACAAAGTGGTCTCTATGGGTCCTTAGTTGTGAAATGTGTCCATCTCTACTCCAACATTGAGGGTTTTCTAGGTGCTACTAGCCCTCCCAAGTCTTTGAATGTGAGACCATCCTCTTTGGGCCCTATATCAATTGCCATCCCTCGTAAGGTGCTAAGGTCGACCAAAGGCTAAGGGCATGCTAGGTCCATTTGTGTCATCCTGAAGAATTGTCAAATCCAGTGCAAAGTGGTACAACATCCTGGGTGCAAGGAGTGCTCTGGTACGTGTGATATGCTGGTGTTGCTGGGATCCCTAAGCGTCTCAATGCTTCACTTGATAGTGCGAATATGCCTCTCTAATGGCCTAGGTACCCATGGGTAAGCTGCGCAAGACATGGGCTACTGAACCACTTGACAATCACAACACATATTCTAGTGAAAGAAACCACTCATTAGGGGCAAAAATCATTATTGCATCTAAGTGAACCAAGCTCGAGTGTCATGGGCTATTTAATACTTCATATAAGGATCACTTACAAAATCAGAGCCTTGAACTCACAATGGTGTTTTCTCCCTGTTGTCGCACAAAGTGTCTAGGCACCGGGACAACGCTCAGAGTAAGGGATGTCACTCTAATCCTTACTCCATTTAGACTCTCTCCTAGACAAGTCAAGGGGGGTAGTCCCTAAGGTAAGTGGATGAGGGTAGCTTGTGGAACATAGGCTCTAGGAGATTTTAATGATGGACAACTTGATGAATCTAAAGTGAGTCTCGGTCAATTGAGATAGATCGATTAAAATAAGACACGATCACAAGATAAAAATGACTACAGACCAGTTCCTTTAATATTTGCATTAACCATAGACTAATAAAACAAGTTATCCTGAATAAATTTTCAATATGTGACGAATAGTGACAATCATGAATGATCAATGTAAATGCCCAAAACTGTATCATGCAAGAGATTCCAAATTTAAAATGATTATCGTTAGGAATTCAGATCTAGAACATCTAACTTTATATCCAATAATCAATATGATTTAAAACATTTATTGCACCTTGACCATAGAAAAATCATGAAAATTGCATTTAATCACCAAATGACACCAAGGGAATTTAAATTTTGCGTTTCAATTATTCCTTAGGCAATTGCTAAAACAAATCAATGGGTTAATAAATCGAATTTTTAATGGGTCATAGGCCACATCAAAATTTTTTAATGTTTAAGCACAAATCACTTAATTTATTTCATTCTTAATTCTCACGCCACCAAGAATTTAATTTTTTTTTTATGTTTTTTGAATCAAAATTAAAATCATAAAAAAAAGAAAATAAATGAAATCGAATAAAAAAACTAAAAAAAAATAAAGGTCACAATAAAATCGATTTTTTTTTATAAATTTTAATGATTCTAACTAATGTTTTATTTAAATGAAATAAAAAAGCACTAATCTAAATCCTAACCGAAATATACAAATGAACTAAAAAGAATAGCCTAACTAAACAATGAGATTGACGCATACATGATAAAAATAAAAAAGTCGAATAGATAAAAACTAGAGTAACCTAACTTATGAATAAAATACAAATGAAATGTGAAAAAAACCAAAAGTCGAGTGTGCTTTGTTGCTTTTGCAGGTTCTGACGGCGGAAGGAGAGTAGCTCGACAATGGAGGAGAATAGACACAGAGATAGGAGGCCGAGGGAGCTGGGACTACGAATTGCAGGTTTGGATGCACAGAATGGAAGTCTGCTCGACGGTGGAAAGATAAGGAGCAGAGGACAGGGAGGTGGATGAAAGGCTGTGGGAGAAGGGAAGGATGTGTGAAGGTCAAGGATTGCAAGGTTTGACGGAAGGGAGGAAAGAAAGGGCTGCAGGAGAGAGGACACAGGTTGGAGAGGCCATGAGAGATGGAATCGTAGGGTTTGTGCAGTCCTGTTTTGCAGGTCTAGAGGGCGACAGATATGACTGCGGGGAGATGGAGAGCAATGAGAGTGACGAAGGTTAGAGGGTTACGGAGATAGGGCCGAGGTTTTGCTTGACGGGTTTGAAGCAACACACAACCGGAGCAGGCAGTGGGAAAGGGATTTTCACAGGAAGGCAGGGGTGTGAGGATGGCAGTGCGGATTTCCAGAGATGGAGCTGTAGAGATTGACATGGATTGGGAATTTGATGGGAGAGAGGCTGCGAGGAAGAGAAAAATGCAGGATGGCAACAACGAATGACAAATAAAAAAAATTTGGAATCTCCCAGAGAATAGAAAAACGCAACAAGAGCAAAATGATTTTGAAAAATTCCTGTAAAATGATGTTGATGAGCCCCAGAGATCTAGATCTTACCCTCCAGGGCCTAGATTTGGACTCTACAAAGATTTCTTCCTCAGATCTGTAGCTGCAAGGCAATAAAAAACACCCAAACGATATTTACAATGATAAAACTAAAACCCAGCAAAACCTAAGTCGGAAAACCAAAAATAATTACAGATCTATGCACAGGAATGGCAGATCTATCAGATCTAAGGAGTGCGAGTCCAACTCCGCTCTCAGATTTGATAATCTAAGGTTCTCAACAGCCAGATTTATCACTTTTGCACATAAAAAATAATTAAAATTTTTAATTTTTGAAGGAGGTGTTGAGCTCAAAACCCTTCATGCATCACCATTAAAAATCTTGTGATAAACTCGGGATCAAATTACGCTGGGCTCTTCGAAAAACACGGATCGGGAGTTGGCTGGTCCAACTGAAAACTTCTCTAAATGCCTGATGATCTAAAAATCAAGATTCTCCTGCAAAACTTAATCCAGCGATCAAAATAGAGCGAGAAAATGATAATAAAATTTAGATAAATAGAGATACTTGCTATTACATTCAAAATTTAAATTATCACTTAAACCCCAGCGACTGAGCAAGATACGTACTCAAATCACTCTTCAGAAGCTGTTATCAATGGCTAAAAAAATTTCACATGAAAAACGACACATCTTACAATATTTCCATGAAGAGTAACACTGACAAAAATTAACCCCAAAGTGTTTCTTTATTATTCAAAAAAGATTACACGAGCGCTTTTAACTTAACACACGACTCAAAGGTCGGATGAATGGACTGACAAATGACTTCCTATTTAAAGATAAATCCTCCAACGACTAGTTCGAGTGATCCTCGTCAAAGCTGTGAAAATTCTATCATTGCAGCAACTGATTTACTTTTCCTACTTATATCATAAGTTATTCATGAAATTACTTCAACGAACATTAAAATAAATACTGCTGTAGATATCACACCGTAATACAGAAACAAACATATGCACACATTGACACAGATATTTTGGACTAATGTCCCCAAAAAAACCCAATGTGGGAAAACAGGTGCAGCAAGGGAGGATTTTATTATTCAACAATTTTCTTGTACAACAGGGTGCCAAACTGGCTTACCCACAGATAGACAAACTTCCAACACTTTTCTAAACCCAACGTAGGCGCTACTGACCTCTGCGTGAGTCTGAGACCCTCTGCGTTAGCCTACTGAGGCTCTGCGCAGCCTCTCTAGGCTTCTGCATCTCCTGCAGCCTTTGTGTGGATGATGCAGGCCCTTCTAGCTCTGCGCAATCTCTGCTGCCTCTTCGTGACTTCCTTTGGCTCGCAATCTCTGCTGCCTCTGCGTGACTTCCTCTGGCTCTGCGTTTGCTTCTTGTGCGCTGATTTGTCGTCTCTCTATTTCGTACTCACTACCTCCTGACTGCTCTCCAGACCATTGGTTCAATTTCTCAGTAAACCCTGCTCCAAAAATTGAACTGACTGGTCTCCCTCAGTGTGTCCTCCAAGTGCCCCTCAAGCCTCCTCATATACTTTTTCTGTTGACATCTCAACGGCCGAGATTAAGTCCCTAATCAACGACTAAAATTAGATCTGGCTTGATCCATGTCTTTTAGACCATTCTAACACAGATTCATATTAATATACATTAATATGTTATTTTCCGTAAGTTTAGACTTAGGGACTCCATTAAAAATATTAATTATTTTAATATCTCCTAATCTGTTTGGAATTTGCCCAAACCCTTTCTGGGTATTAGAGATCCTATGTGCCCCAACCTCTCCACCAAATTTCGTGGCTAGAGCACATTCGATGCTACCCCAAATCAACGCTCTCTCTTAGTGAGGACAGTGCTCTAGCAATACTCCTCACTAAGTATTACTCTGATCATCTGGCATCGGTAGATGTGCTAATGCTAGGCCTTCCTGCCCAACTTCCTCTGCACTGCTGTCTCCTGTACTGTTGCCCATGACTCTGCTACTGCCACTGCTGCATCTGTACAACAACTCCCTTTGCATTCGTGCTGCTGTTGGTCCTTTCTCCCAACACTGCGTCTGCACTGCAACTCCCTCTGCCTCTGTGCTGTTGTTGGTCCTTTCTCCCAACACTACATTTGCACTGCAACTCCCTCTTCATTTGTGCTGCTAACACACTACTTCTGAAAGGGGTTCTTTAACATCCCCATCTTTTCCTTGAAGTAGTCAAATTTTGACTTTCCAAGGGCCTTGGTGAGGATATCTGCCACTTGTTCCCTTGTAGGAGTGTAGCTCAATTGTACAGCTCTTCGTTGGACACAATCTCTGACAAAGTGACACCGAATATTAATATGCTTTGAGCTATCATGAAATACTGGATTCTCAGAGAGTTTGATGCAACTCTAATTATCACACATGATTTTGGTCGCCTCCATATTTCTTTTGAATAGGTTTACCAACAGTTTTCTGAGCCATATGGCCTCACACGAAGCTGTGTTTGATTCCATATATTCTGCCTCAGATGAGCTCTGAGCCACGGATTTCTGTTTCCTACTACACCAGGAGGTTATTCTTGATCCAATGTTGAAACAGTACCTAGAGGTACTTTTTTGATCCACTGAACTTCTTGCCCAATCTGCTTCAATATATCCACTCAAACTGATTTCCTTCCCCTTGTTGTACAAGAGCCCATAATCAATTGTTCCATGTAAATACTTGAGAATGTGCTTGGCTGCTGCCTAGTGAGCCCTCTTCGGTTCCACCATGAACTGACTGAGGGTGTTGACAGCGTAGCAAATATCTGGCCTAGTATTGACTAGATACATGAGGGACCCTATGAGTTGTCGGTATAGGGTGGGATCGACATCCTTGTGTTCTGATGCATCAATCTTTTTCCAGTTGGTGATCATTGGCGTAGCCATAGGTCTACAGTCTCCCAACCCGAACCTTTTCAGGATTTCCGTAGCAATGTTGCACGAAGCGGGAGCGCGAAGCGGAAGCGCGGAGCGCGGAAGCGTCATTTTCCAAAAATCTAGGAAGCGAAGCGTCCGCGGAAGCGTCTGCTATATATATATATATTTTTATATTTTTTGCATTTATACTCAAAACAAACATCCCAAATACCAAATTAATTGTAGAAGA